>PVIC010005400.1:0-58002 GCA_004025085.1 Thryonomys swinderianus
CACTTCTTATGTGACTACAGGCAAGTTACTCAGCATCTCTGGGCATCAGTTTCCTCCTCTGCGAAGTGGGCTGATAATAATACATGCCTCAGAGTAGTCTGTTGAGACCAGACTTACTGATGTATCTGAGGCCCTAGAACAGCACCTGGCACACAACAAGCATCTCCACTTGGGCTGCGATCATTGCATTACGTTCCTTTCACGTCCGTGGAGGACCACATGTCAAGTGGATGGCGAGGAAGGCGGCACGTGCTGGACTATTTAAAACGTAATTCTTGCTTGTTCGCTCACCTCATTCTCTCCTTCCTCAAATGCCAACAGTTAGATCTGTATGATGTGACCTCACTGCAAATTGCTCGGGTGCCTTCCTTCTACCGGAATGACATTGATTATCATACAATTTTTAGTTTGAACCCTTTCCTAAAGATTGGGAAAGAGGAGGAAGAGAACAGGTACGAAACAGCTGACTTCTTCGTCTTTCACACACATTCTCACACTTTCCACCAACGGCGGGTTTGGACTTTTCTTTAACATCCTCCTCCAGACACAGCTACTGAGTCCCTTTGGTGGCTTTTAGCTTTGCCTGCAGCACTGGCTCGTCCTCTGGCTTCAGCTGTTCAGGTACTTTTCTTACAGATTCATACTCTTCCTTTTCTTTGAGTACTGAGAAAGTAAAAAGGTCAGGAGGAAAGGCAGCACTGCGGAAAACGCATGAAAAATAGCCAGCCGGTGTTTCTTGGAATGTGAAGAACAGAAGAGAGCGAGGCCTGAGGAGCTGGCACGAGGAGAAAGGAGCACTTGCCATTGTACCCGGCAGATGCTTCTGTCCCAGGGAATGTGATGAATTCCCAGAGGCCAGAGCTGCAGCTGTGGGGCTCCCGGGGCGGCCAGCCTGGCCCGCAAGCTCTTCGCTAGAGGGTGTGAGCCAAGTTCTGACCACACCTGGGAAATTCAGTGATTACAGGCGTTTGTTTTCCTTCTCAGTCCTGGCACTGAATCCCTTGTTTCTGAGCTGATACTAAGACGAAGGAGAAAATGTTACATAATGCTTAATAAGTACCAGATATTTTTATTAATATCATTTGACCCCATAGTTTACTCGATCATCGATTAATTCATTCATTGAACAAATATTTCCTGAGCATTGATTTTTTTCATGCAAAAATCAAAACACGAGGTCCTGGTAGATGCAAGGTCCTAGGTGTGATTCCCAGTATCACACACACACACACACACACACACACACACACATTCATACACACACAGCATAATGCAAAATGTCAAGGAGAGGAAGATAATATAGATAAAGTCTTCTCCATTAAGGAGATCATGGCAGGGGAGAGAGACACACACAAACATAATCTTTCTCCAGTACACTGATTCTCCTGGTTTAGGCGGGAGATCCAACAGTGGCAGACAGTGACCTCTGGGTTTATTAGAGGAAGAACAAGCACCTGAGACAACAGAGAGGACAAAGCGATGCAGGGTGTTCCAGGAAGCAGGCCCTGCCCTGGGCGTCCGCGCTCCGTCTGATGGGGCTCTCTCAGGGCCAGGGCACAAGCTGTCCCAGCGTGTCCCATCTGAGGGCGAGAAACCGGGCGTTATTCACCCTTTAACTCCTACCTTCAGGTCTACCCTGACCCCTGGACAAGCACTGCGTGGCCGCAGAGAGGAGAAAGGCAAGGGCGAAGAGGAGCCAGTGCCAAGAGCACGTGCAGGGGCCGAGGGTCTTACGGGCGCTCACAGAGGCAGGCTCCCGGCTCCACCCGGCTGGGTCCCAGAAGTCCTCTCAGAAGAGCTGAGCGCTGAGCAGTGCCCCAAGGGCTGGATTACTCCGGAGCTTTCAGTGGCAGCGTGAACGCAAGACCCCTATTGTACTTCCACATAGCCAGGCCTGGCTGTGGACGTCCGTCGTCACAGCACTCTGGGGAACCCGAGGCACAAGGCTCACAGGTTCAAGCTCAGCCTCTGACACTTAGTGACTTCGTCAGATCCTGCCTCAAAACAAAAACGAAGAAGGTCTGGGGATGTAGTTCAGGGCAGCGGCCCGTATTCAGTCCCCAGTAGCTTTCCCCCGAAATCAAAGAAAGCAAACCGTAAGTTCTGGGCTAAAGTTAGTAAAATTTCCACTAAGAACCCGATTCATGGGGGTAAAGAGGTTGAGCGGGACAAGAATTCAGATGGTTCACACATCCTCACAGGCAGAGAGGGCAAGCGGCAGCAGGCTCTGTTTGCTGATCGTAAAGAAACCCAAGGACTTTTCTGGGCT
The DNA here is from genome assembly GCA_004025085.1 of Thryonomys swinderianus. NCBI lineage: Eukaryota > Metazoa > Chordata > Mammalia > Rodentia > Thryonomyidae > Thryonomys > Thryonomys swinderianus. The sequence goes on from PVIC010005400.1 coordinate 2,270, forward strand.
CATCCACAACTCACTCCAGGTTTCTATTTGTGGGTAGATGTTTCCCAGGGCACCCTTCCTCCCAGAGCTGCCATCCACAGCCCTGCGCGCCCCCGCACGCCGTCACCAGCTCCGCCTCCCAATTAGCCCGAGGATGTGGCAACAAGCTGCCCAGAATTGCTCTTCCACCTTCTGCTCGCCCTGAGCAGAGTTCAGATTGCACATTTCCCGACACTCAGAGAGACCCATTAATATTTAGCGCGTTACATTTCCAAAGCACTTCACTAACGCAAACTGATCTTTTCGGCGCCCCCTTTGCAAGGCAGCTCAGTCCTGCCAGCCCTACTGGGGACCTACGGCTTTGGGGAGATAAGCTACTTAGGCTGGAGCCATGACTGGTGAGCTACGGATCCAGATTAGAAACAGAGGTCGATGACACCAGTTGTCTAAGCCTCCTGACAAAACTCCAGGGTGGCTACGAAACCCCTCCCTACCCGGGGTGTCCTGGAACAAATCCAGGGCTCAGAAGGTTTAAATAGAGTTTGTCATCTTTAAGATTGAACTGCAATCAAACCAGCGACCATTTATAGATCACTTACTATGTGCCAGGAACTGGAACTTTACATAGATTGTGTCATTTAATTCTTACAACTCTGTCTGCCTTCTGTGATGTCGATGTTATTTTGTGTATCAGAAAATGGAGACGTGGAAAGATTCAATAACTTAAACTAAATTGCATACCTAGTAATTATAGAGTTAGTATTTAAACTCAGGCCGTTCAGCTTCTGAGATCTTAACTGTTATTAGCCAGCTAAGATGTGCGTAGAGGGACAAGGTCAAGTGGAATTACCCTTTGTGAAGTTGTGTCTCTTCCCAGACAATTCATCATATGCTTTGCAAGATTACTCTGGAGGTAAAGGAATTAAGACGGAGGAAGTCTGTCTGCAGAAGGTCCTTAAAGAATGAGAGCATAGCCTGAAATTGTTGGTTTCTTGGTTTCCTCGCATTTTCCCGCCGGGTTCCCATCCCCCCCCCCCCGAAAGATCAGAGAAGGACCAGTTCGCCCAGTGCGCAGCTGAGGGGCCCAGCTGCCTCGTGTTGTGTTTAATCACAACGCCCTTTTGGGTAGAGACGCACACACAGTAGCTGTATGTGTGGGACAGGTGGGGAGCACTGGAACCACGGAATATGAAAGCCCATGAAGGGGCCGGCAGGTGGAAGAGGCAGGAGTCGTGTTTTGTCCAGAGAAGTTGACGGAGTTTTGTAGAGGCAACGTGAGATAGGTTGTGATGGAGGTGGAGGGAGGAGAGAAAGGGAGAGCAGCTGGAAAGCAAAGGACGTATGAAGTCGCACTGTAGGTTTCAAGACCGATAGGAAGTCCCATCTGCCTAGGGTTGTGCTTCTTGGTTTCCCGAGTTAGCCGGGTCACTTTGGGGCCCTATAGCTCTGGAGGAGGGGTTGGGTTACAAATCCCAGGACGTTCCTGAAAATATAACTTTGTGACCACTCTAGCCAAATTCTCATGGTGGTGTTCTGGCATGCAATAGAAAGAATAATTATCTATCACTAATTATCTATCTATATAGGAGCTCTGTATAAATTCCCTTTTGAGTCTTATGAGCCCACGAAAAGGACTTGGGACTGAGGGATTGTATCCTGAGAAGGGATTTTGAAGAGGGGTCACTCTATAATTCTCCTAAGGGGAAAAAATTAACAGTGCAACTTGTAAAACTCTTCTTGCTCCTTGTTCATATTTGTACTTTATGATCAAAACTTTGGATAACATGTAGCCCACCTTTCCTTTATTAGCCCCTTAGAATTCACCAAACCATTTCTCATCTAGTATATATCTTTTTTTTTTTTTTTGAGACAGGGTCTTGCTTTGTAGTTCTAGGGTGGCTCTGAGCCCACTATGTAGCCCAGGCAAGCTTCAAACTCAGCAATCCTCCTGTCTCTGCCTCCCGAGTGCTGGGATGACAGGCATGAGCCACCACGCCTGGCACTGTGGTGTGTGGTATTGATGGCTGGTGGGCGTGAGTCTCCACACCCAGCATTGTATGTGGTTTCCGGGGATCGAACTCAGGACCTTGCGCTTGCGAGGCAGGCGCCGGAACCACTGAGCTAACCCTCCGGCCCCAAGTATGTATCTTAATGTCCATGACTACCTCATGAGGCAAGTAGTCTTTGTGGGACTCCATTTCACAGATGAGGAAACTGAGTCCTCTGTGAATCATCTAAGGTTAAATACATTACAATAGTAGAAAATTTGGGGGTCCTTATTTCAAGTTTGTTTCCTTATCCATATTACTTTGCTTTCCAGCTCTTTGTAGGTAGTCAGCAAATTCCTCTCTGATGAATGTCAGAGGCCTCAGAAGTATTTTGGAGCATAAAGTATGGCTTGCTGCACATCCTGAGGTAGGTGGTGAAGTTCTCAAAATCAAGACATAGATGAGGTCATGTTGGAACCAAGAAGTCCAAGCTATTTGCCAGTTATATCTCTGAGGAGTCTGGTTGTTCACAGCTCTTCCCTCCACGTAGAGGCTGTCGCATTGGCTAGTTTAGCTGTACAGTAAAGCCTTGAGATTCAGGAGTGTGTAGACAACAGTGGCAGATGCCGTGCGATGTCACAACCCAGAGATTCAGTCCAAAGAGCAGCTGCGTCCCTGCCTTTTCGTAGGTACTTTCAGTGAGCTGGCAAGTCCTCTGACATAGGCTTGGGAGTTTGGAGTTACTGCGAACATTCTCTTGCTTTTCTTTGTAAATTAAATGGGAGACATATCTTTATGTCTTGCCCTAAAAAAAAATCTTCCAGTTGTGCCTTAGATCCGTACAGTTCTGTGTAGTAGCACTGACTGATGCTAAACATGAAGGTTCTAATATCGAAAAAAAGCTCAGCAAAATTTGGGTCCTTTGTGCTTATGAGCTGTAAATCACAAAAGAAAGAATTCTTAAGTCAAGAGTCAGCTATCAGGGCCCACACTTCCAAGAAGACTTACTTTTCTTAGTAAGATTTTTCTTCACCGTCTTCCATGTTGCATGGGCAAAGATAGTATTATATTGGGAGACTATTGAAACTCGAAAGGGATTGTGAAACATCCCCCGGAAGACTTAGGGCTACCTTCCTGTGGAACCCTTCATATGCCTCTGATCTTTTATATAGGCTGTATTTGAACCGTCCATTTTTAAACCAGGCTGGTGATAACTACAATCACCACATAGACAGGCATCATAGGATACCCGAGTCTGAGAACCAGATAGCCTCACTTCATTATCCCAGGACTTTGAAAGCTGCACTGTTAAAACAAGAGACCTAGCCCTAGGAACTCCTACTAGAGTGATATAAGACAGCATTTGAGAACTTAGACCTGTTTGTTTATGTTTTTGTTTTTTTTAGTTTTTTGAGGCACAGGCTCACTTTTGCTTTGTAGTTCAGGCTGGCCCTGAGCTCGCTATGTAGCCCAGGCAAGCCTGGAACTCAGCAATCCTCCTGCCTCTGCCTCCTGAGTGCTGGGATGACAGGCATGAGCCGCCAAGCCCAGCTGTGGAATCAACTGTGCCAGTTCTCCTGATCTCTTCTGGTTAGGAATACAAACAAAAACCAGTTTGCATCTGAGTTTTAAGTTTTTGGTAAAGCCCACAGCATCACCATCTACTAATATACCACGGATTGTTCTAATTCAAGAGCTAAAGGTCCTTTGAACCAGCTTTTTCTTATTTATTACGTTAAAAAAAAAGGTCTTTCGGTTTCATGTTGCTTTATTGTATTTTGTAAGGCACCAAGCACATATTGAATATCATGTAAATGTGAAATGCTCTAACAATAGTAACTGAGACAGATAAGAAACTCAAGGAAGGGAAGTCACCATTTTGAATTTAGCTTCTTATTGACGAGTTGAATGATTTGGGAGAGACAATGTGGCTCCAAAGCTAAAGAGCCCACAGGGATTCAAAGGGCAAAGGTCTGAATCTCGAAGCAGCAGAACTCAAGCAAACAGATTCCTTCCTCTTACGCTGAATTCGTCCCACGCACTGTAGGCTTCACTTCATAAAACCATCTCCAAGAGATGTTAAACTGGGGCTGCTGTACGTGGTTATGCAGACCGTGCACCGTAAAAAGGCGCCGGCCGCGGGGCTAAGTGGGAACCGGAAGGTGGGCCCCTGTGCTTATCTGCCCATCTACAGTAAGGAGCACTCTTTGGGTTAGTTACAGACCGTGTATCCCGCAAGTTGACACCGCCCGGACACAACACACAATGGATAAATTCACTCAGTACAGCTAGTACTTTGTGCCGGGCCCAATTTTAGGGTCTGAAGATAAGAAAATGGATCTAACCAACGAGTGCCTTTGGCTCTTTCCTTCATTCGTCAGCCCATCATGCACTGTTCATCCACTCCGCTAATGAAGTGCTCAACCCCACCCATTTCTCTTCATCCCACTACTAGCACTCTTATTTCATTATTTCTCATGTAAACTATTTCAGTAGATGCACTTCTGCTTTCAGTCCCTTTTTGATTTTTTTTTTACTTTTGGCTAAATCGCGAATTGTCCAGCTCGTGTTTTTGCTTCTTCTGCCTCATCCATCCTCCCGGTCGAGGATTATAGGAGTAAACACCCATTCCAGGCCAACACCCCCCCAAACAACTTTGAACAAGACTGCGGAGCATGGTTTGAAAAGAAGGCGAGAAAACTGAATGGTGCCATATAAAATAAGAGATAAAGTAGGACGGCACTGAGAAATGTTTATGGAAAAGGAGCCTGAAAATAACCACAGTGTTTTGGCGGGAAGGACGTTTTCCGCGGGGCGGAAGCAGCAGTGCCAAACGGCACACACAGCGAGGAAGAGGAGACACAATAGATTACTTTTTCAAGAAACGTGGCTGTGAAGCAGGCACGATTAAGCCGGACGTGACGGGAAGCCACGCGCGCGACCGCGACGTGCTGTGGAAGTACAAGCTCCCGCCCCCGCTGTTTGCCAACCAGGGTGCGGTGGGCGTGGCCAGGCGGTATGCAGACTACATCCCCCAGAAGGCCTCGCGGCGCGGGGGCGGAGTCGAGGCCTGGCGCGAGCTCCCGCGGCGCGAGCGGAAGAGACGGAACTTCGAGGAGGCGGCGGAAGAGGAGGTCGGCGGCGTCCCGGTAACCATCAGTCCGCGTTTTCCCTCTTTCCTTCGGTCCCGTGTTGAAGTTCCTTACCCTGATTTTCTCCCGCACAGCCGAGGACGAGACCTCCTCCCCTTGTGCGTTTCTTACCGCTGTTTTCTCCTCACGTGATGTGCGGAGTGACTCTCCGCCGGGGGCGGAGGTTACTGGGAAGCGCCCGCGCTGACCCCGGGGGCCCGGGTCTAGGCAGGTGCTCCAGCCCCTGCTGCCCTCGCTGGCGCGACGGGCGCCGCGGTCCGTGGCCCAAGGTGATCCCCGCGTGGGGTCTTCTTTTTGCCAGTTTCAACAGGTAGCCGAGCCGCCCCCTTAAAGCGTACAGGGTCGCGGGCCGGGGGACGCAGGGCAACCCGTTCAGAGACCACCCGGTGGCCACGGGCGGTGGCGGAGCCTCGAGTCCGCGGGCGGGTTGGCTCGGCCTCGCGAGTCCGACGCCCCGGGCTACGGGAACTTCCTGCTTTTCCTGGGCTGCCCTCGGAAAGCTCCGACAGCCCCATTATCGAAGTGTCTCCACCCCAGACAGCCTCCCCTTCGGAGTTGGGTAGGGAAGGAGCTCTGCCGTCCCGAGGAGCCGCGTCGGGCTACCCCACCGAGTGCTGGCTGGGTCTTGCTTACCGCTGCTTCGCCGCTTCGGTTTTCTCCGTTCTACTTTTCAGGATTCTGAGGCTCAGCAAAAAATGGTACATTTGCCAAACCTCTGGACCGTAAAGCACGTTTGAAATATACATATAACCATAGTCAGTGCAGGTCATTTGAATTTTAAAATCGCGATCGTGTCATTGAGATCAGCTGAGTTAAATACTGGGAACATCTGCCTGGAAACTGATTCGAACCATACCGATGATTTTAGGCCAGGTTTCTAGAGAAGTTTAGGGCTTTCTACCACATATGGAGTCAGTTTTAAACTTTGACTGGGTTTTAAAGCCCTTCAGAATTTCGACTCTTCTTTCTCGGCAGCACAGTTGTTCACCCTGCTTGCTCTATTATAACCTTTAACACTGCATGGGTAGAAGCATCTGAAAAAAAAAAGCACTTAAAACTCTCCAAGTTCAGTGCTGAATTAGTGTCAGTTTCCAGCAGTTGTAGGGTCTTTTTCATTTTCAGATAATACTCATGCATTAAGTTTAGCTCTTCTAACAGAATCCCGCTAACCTGACTAGTAGATGAAATGTCCTATTTTTCACCTATCCTGGGCATATGTGCTAGAAGTCTTAGTTTCCTCACAAAATTGAGAATATAAACAGCTAAGAATTCAGGTCTGGGTTCTTCTTTGGACAGTTAACCTCCAAAACTAAGCAGATTATTTATTATCTTATTTTTCCAGTTGTAGAGAATATTTTTCATTTAGTTTTAAAAAGAGATTTGAGGTGCAGTAATTAGGTATTTTAACCCTGTATTCTGAAATCATTGATTGGAAAATACCAACCGTTGGTTGAATATAGTTCACAAATGATGGTAAAGTGTCTTAGTTTAGTGTACAAAGTTGAATGAGTTCAAATTGGTGCTGTAACTTACTAGGGGTTTTGTTGTTGTTTGTTTTTGTTACTGTTTTTTAGGGGTGGTACAGGGCTTGAACCCAGGAACTTGGCATTGAGCTGCATCCTGGCCCTTTTTAAATTTTGTGACAGGATCTTGCTGAGCTGCCCATTGTGGGCTTGAATTTGCTATGCTCCTACCAGTCTCGTAGAATGCTGTAGCTGCCTAGTACTAGTTTTTAACTTGGGCAGAATTTGTTGACTTGTCTGAAGGTACTTACCAATCTCTAAAATGGAGGCACCCTATAAAGTGTCTGTAAATATTAAATGATGTGGTTATTAATAGACATAATAATACAAGGGGTGTAAGGAAGTTCTCAATGCTTGATTGCTTTTCTTAAGCAATGATGATAAATGATAACTTGAGATATTTTTCTGAGACTCCATCTATTTAATTGTAAAATAAGGTTATAATTTTCTATTTTTATTTTATTTATGTACTTATTTTTAGACACGGCTTTGCTTTGTAGTTCATGCTGGCTCTGAGCTCACTATGTAGCCCAGTCTAGCCTCAAACTCACAGCAATCCTCCTGCCTCTGCCTCCTGAGTGCTGGGATTACAGGTGTGAGCCACCACACTCGGCATTGTGGTGTGTGCTACTGATTGCTGGTGGGTGTGAGTCACCACACCCGATATTGTTGTATATGATTACAGGGGATTGAACTAGGGACTCTGCACTTGCTAGGCAGGCACTGGAACCACTGAGCCAAATCTCCAGTCTAGGTTATAATTCTTAATTTATAGACTTTAAAATATTGTAAGTAGCTGGACGTGGTGGCTCATACCTGTCATCCCAGCACTCGGGAGGCAGAGACAGGAGGATTGCTAAATTTGCGGCTTTCCTGGGCTACATAGTGAGCTCAGGGCCAGCCTGAACTACAAAGCAAGATCCTGTCTCAAAAAAATATATATATATTATATATATAGTATATAATATATATTTTATATACATATAAAAAATATATACTTACTATATAGAATATATATTATATAATATATAATATAAAATATAATAAATATGACATGGCATATTGTATATTATATAACATGACATAATATATGACATAATAAATGTGCCATATATTATAAAATATATAATAATATCTTATACAATATATAATAATATATTAACAATATATTATATATATTACTATATATAAAAATATATATAGTAAGTAGAAATTCTCAGAGGGCCAGGGATTCAGCTCAGGGCCCAGGAATTTAGGTACCGCACCTACCTTGGAAGCAAAGGGCCCAAGTTCAATCCCTGGTACCACACCCTCCAAAAAAATTCTCAGAGTGTTTAGTAATTACATTTTATATGAGAGTTATAAAGTCTAGAGATGTAACCCAGAAGTAGAATGTATGAGGCCCTGGGTTCAAGTCTCAGCAACAAAAAAGAAAAAGCCTTCTTTTTTAAAAAGAACAGGACATTTAGCCCTACAAGCTGTTATAAAAAGGTGGTAGTTGTGATGTGCTGTGATTTCTATTTTTCTAGATATTTCAAGTATTACTTTTTACTTAATTATTTGAAATTGGATTGAGGCTTCATTTCTGAGATTTCTAACCTGTAGTAAGAATGCACTTCTGCATGTTGTAGCTTAGAACAGAACAGTTATGTATTTTTATGACTCATATTAACTAGGGTAAATTATTATGCTGCAATCTTTGTCCTTTTTTCTTTTTTTCCAAGCAAGACTAGTTAACTAAAATATCAGACTCTTTGGTAGCACCTGGAAGACTTGATGGCTTTCATTATTTTTTAAGGTGAAAACTGTCAGCTGCTTCTTGGTATTGGGAGTGTGTGTGTGTGTGTGTGTGTGTGTGTGTGTGTAAGACATGAGTTTAGAAAAACTAAAGAGGCAAGCTTTACAGAGAAAAATGATTTGTTGGTCAAGGTAAAGCTTTAGGATTAAGAAGTGAAATATGTACTTTTCTTTCATGGGCCATGTTGACTATCAGATGTCAAGGAACTATTTCCTTTATTCTCTTTTCATCGTATCCCCTGGCTGTGCTTTTTCAGTTTCATTCTTACCTTTGTTGTGAATTAGCAAGATAACTTATTCTTTTTCAAAACAGAAATAGGAGGAGACTAATTTATGTGTTGAAGGAGAACCCTACTTCTGTACTGCCCACCAGCAAATGTGCTATTAGTTAGTGAGGAAAACATTTAGAGTTCTCCATTAATGAGCCCAGCAGAGTGAATGAAGCTTGAATAACTCCTAAGAGCTTATTGAACTACAGTGAGATTGTAGTTGTCAGAACATTAGGTAGAAAAAGTTATAGTGTTGCTCAGCAGCAGTCAGCTTGCATTTTGAGAGACTTTTATTTTCTCCTCTCTCAAAACATAAACCAATTTCGCCTAGTCCATGTGTGTATTTTGTTTTGCTATCTTACCTAGCTTTCTGTATAGTTTTCCATTCTTCAGATTTATTCTTCAGTTTTATTAAATTTGTTGTCACCATACCTTTTTTTAAAAAAATGTCAACTATGGCCGAATTAGGATAAAATAGTAGCAAAGAAGCACTGTTGGTGTGGTTTTTCATAGTTGTGAGGTTTCTAAATATGAATTAACCTAGGAAAATGATGATAGAGATTTCTGGAATAAGCAGGTACCCAACAGTTTGTGATCCTTTAACTTGATACAGAGTCCAAAGTGTGGGCAGTAAATATAGTATTTCTAAATATCAAATCTGCCTCTTAGAACATAATTTGAATATGTTTTAATATTGGCTTGTAGTGGGGGTGTTTCAAGTTCTTTGCCATGTGTTGCCAGGAGAGTATTAAGGGAAGCCCTTGAATGAATATCCTTGAATTTATATTATTACCCCTATTTCTGTTTTCTTATCTGTAAAATAGTAATAATAAAACTAACACTGCTTACTTATATGATTTAAAGGAAATGAAGATATCTTAAAATGGGGTGGGTAACTATAGAGGAGAGACAGGCAGGATTTAAGAGGAATGCAAAGACAGCCATATAAATGTACAGATAGACAGGATTTGAGAGAAGTTGAAGACATTGAGCAGGATACTGCACAGGCAGTTAAAAAGTAGAGTAATCTGATGTAGAGAGAAGGGCAGATTTAGAAGGTCACACTTGGAAATGAGAGACAAACAGTTAAATGAGAGAACAAAAACAGGAGGGTCTGACCATAAAATGGAGAGCTTATTCAGTTAGTTTTATTCTGTTATTGGAGAAGAATTTTCAACTGTTTTTTATCCAAGAAAGCAAAGAAAAGCAAATACTAATAGCAAGTAAAATAACATGCAGTTTTATTACACTAGCATCTTCATTGTAGTTTGTCTTTAGATGTCTCCCAAAAGCCTCATGGAGATGAGATGGACTTTCTTTTTCACAGATAGTTGGATCTGGAGTGTGTAATGCTGGCATTAAGGGCGTGTGATTACTAAACCACTACAAGTGAGTGATCAGTTTAGTAGTCCAAATAAGATAAAAGGGGCAGAAAGATGCTGTTGAACTTTTCTCTTGCTCGTTGTTCTTGCTACACTGTGGGACCCTTGAACTGCTTCTTGTTACCTTTGCTGCTCTGTAAGTGCCTTGTTTCTCTTCTGTGATGCTTGTTTGCCATCCCAGTTTTGGAGCAGTGAATTATGGATTGAAACCCCTTCCCACGTAACTGTGGGCGTTGGGTATTTTGTCTGAGGAACTCGAGAAAAGTAGTTGACCCAATCTTTAAATATAAAATTTATTCTTCATATTCAGTATGCAAATACAGTTACACCTTGTTATTTGACTGCTTGGAAATTCTAATTGAATTTGGTACTTGGTACATTTTGATGTGAAAATTTTGTCCTGATGCACAATTAGTTATTCCGCAGGAAGAAAGAATGTATGATCATTGTTTTGTAACTTACTACACTTTGTGGCCAAAACAATTTATTTGATACAGTTTTTGGTTCCATTCTTACGTCCTAGAACTAATTAAGGATGAGTCTTGAGATACAACTGTACTATGCCTATTTATGTGTTACAGTTCTGTTAACTATGTGTCTAACCTCTCCGTGCTTTTTGTTTTAGGCATTCATTGTGCTTTCATAAAGGAGTAAGAAGTTATTTTTAATTCTAAAATGATGCTATAATAATTTGAGATAAAGTTAGCTTTACTTATTTTTGTGCCTAATATACTTTGTCAAACTATACCTATGTAGTGTGACCAGAATATACGGTGAATGTTTAAACTTTAAAAATTTATTACAGTAAAAAAACACATTGCCATTCAAGCTCTCCCCCTCACTTTGAACACACATCCCATTATTTTGCCACTTTCTGAGGCAGTTCTGGAAGTCCTTTTTGTGAGTGTCTTTGTGTAAGGTAACAAAAAAAATACAATGGATGGACCATCCAATGAAAAAGCAGCCTTATAGAAACATTACTGTGTATCCTCATCTACCTTATTCACTGGATGTGGCTGGTACCTTGTGATTTCTGGTTCTGACCCAAAGTCAAAATGACCACAAAAAAATTAATATTTTGAATCACTTGAGGACATTGAGACAGCCATGATACCACAACTAAAGATACTCATGAAAGATGACTTCCACAGCTGTTTGAGAATGAGGAAAATGTGTGTGTGTGTGTGTGTGTGTGTGAAATGAGAGATTATGTTTTTAGGGAATTAATGGCAGGGTGTTTTTTCTGTAATTTAAAAAATTTAAATGCTCTTTTTCTCCCATATGTCATTTTTATTTTGTCTTTCTAAAATGTAGCTTTAACTGTAAACGTATGTTATTCATATTGTGTGTTAGGTTTTCAGCAAAGTGTCTTATGTGTAGTGGATATTCATATATGATGTGAATTAAGACCTCTAAGTCCTTATTTAAACAGATCTGCCTATCTTCAGTTTGGTGGAGTAGATCGTACTTAAAGATGAGAAAAAAATTGATTTTAGGGAGGGTATGTTTATTTTTTATTTTTAAAGTTTTATTTGTACACTTTTGTTATGCATAATGATTGCATTCATCATAGGGAATTTGTACTTGTACATAATATATTTTGATTCTTTCCCTCATTAACCCTTCTTCCTTTCCTTATTTGCAGAAGCTTTGTTTCCATGCTTTTCTTCTGTTCTTTTTTTTTTAGTTTTTTAATTTTTTTAATTTTAATTTTAATTTTAATTTTTTTTTTGAGACAGGGTTTCGCTTTGTAATTCAAGCTGGCTCTGAGCTCGCTATGTAGCTCAGGCAAGCCTCGAACTCAGCAATCCTCCTGTCTCTGCCTCTGAGTGCTGGGATTACAGGCATGAGCCACCACGCCCGGCTCTTCTGTTCTTTTTTTTCTTTTCCTTTCCTTCTCTTCCCCCTAACCCCTACTCCCTCCCTTATGTCCATTCCCATTTGAACTTTTTCTTCCTACTTCCCAGTATTTGTCATCCATTTTGACCCTTCTTTACCCTTTCTATTTCTCAAACAAACATAATATTTAAACATGTTTGTCCAGTTTATTTCACTCAAAAATATGGTCTCAAGATGCATCAATTTACCTAGAAATTTCTCCACTTTATCCTTTTTGGCAGTGTAGTAAGAATATATATTTACTGAACTGGGAAAGGATGCTACTTCTGGTAAGCTATTGTATAGTAATCTGCTCCAAGACTTACTATAATGTAAAGCAACCATTTTATTATGCTTGTGGATTTTATCTGCTTTAGAAAGAGCAGTGTGGATATAGTGTATCTGAGCTTTACCTGGGAAGGTTCAAAAGCTAGTTATGATTTCATGGCTGGGAGCTCAGAGTCTGGAGGCTCCACTCACATATTTAGTGGTTGATGCTGGTTGTTTCTCAGAACATCTACATGTGGTCTCCTCACGTAGACTAATTTGAACTTTTCCACAGCTTAATGGTGATTGATTTTTAGCACCTGGAGAGAACTTTGTTGAAGCTGCATTGCCTCATTTGAGCCAGCCTCGGAAGTCATGTAGTGTCACAGCTTGACAGATTCAAGGAGATAGGTGGTTGTACTGAACATACTTCAACAAGTGGAGTATTGGAATCACATTGTGAGAAAAACATGGGGGGTAGGATGTGAGACAGGTGTCATCTTTGGGAAAGAATCTCACAAACACTGAAATGAAAAGTAACCAGTTAATAAAACTATTGTGTAAAATATATTGGGCAATAAATGACCTCTTGAATATTAGTTTTTACCTATTGCTGATGGTACATTTATTAATCTAGTTGAAAAATTTATAGAAACAGCTATTTTAAATTATTTTCTTAATTGTTAAGTTCTGATCAAGGCTTCTTTTATGAATACATACCTATTGTATAACAAATTGCACCAACAGTATGGATTGGGCTTCAAAAATCCAAACTGAATACTCTGAAATCCTAAGTGCCCCCAAATCCGTAAGACTTCTGGTCCCAAGCATTTTAGTTAAGGAATATTTAACCAATATGTTGTTTTTAGGATATAACCTTCTTGTAAATTTTCTGTGTATATACACATATGGATATTTATCATTAATATTGATTAACCTTACTTGGTATAGCAATAGTGTTCAGAAAAATCTGTGGTAAAAAAGCTTTTGGTGTCCCTCTTTGGTGTTTTGAGTCTATAGTTTTACCCAGTCTTCTATGCACTGTCTAATTTGAGTTTTGACCAATGTTTTTAATCCATCTTTGTCATCTTCTATTACTTTTTTTCTCTTGGTGCTATTAATTGTACTTCCCAAAATAGATAAAATGAACAAATTTAATTAAATGTGTTATTTGCACTGTCTCCTAATCATTAATGAATTTGTAAGTAAGGTCAGACCTATGATCTTCCTAGCATTAGAATTGATGAATTCGGGCCGGAGGGTTAGCTCAGTGGTTCCGGCGCCTGCCTCGCAAGCGCAAGGTCCTGAGTTCGATCCCCGGTAACCACATATAATGCTGGGCGTGGAGACACGCCCACCAACAATCAACACCGCATACCACAATGCCAGACGTGGTGGCTCCCGCCTGTCATCCCAGCACTCGGGAGGCAGGGACAGGAGGATTGCTGAGTTTGCGGCGGCTTGCCTGGGCACCACAGTGAGCTCAGGGCCAGCCTGAACTACAAAGCGAGACTCTGTCTCAAAAAGCATAAAAAAAAAAAAAATTGCTGAATTCTTTGTATTTATTTAACTAGTAATTCTTTGCTTTATTCCCCCCCCCAATCAGGGATTGAACCCATGACCTTCTGCTTACAAGGCAGGAGGCAGTGCCACTGAGTTATAAATCCCTGGCCCTGCTTTATACAGCTTTTAATTTTAAAGCTTCCATGTTCTGTATTTATGCTTTGTAAGTATCAGAAGTGTAAAGGTCTTTCAATAGGATCTTTCAGTTGAAAATGTTTTATTTATACATTTCTGAACAATGGAAATTTAAGATGAAAAAATTAAGAGCTGCTATTAGGCTTTTTTATTCTTTGAAGAAACCTTGTAACCTCTTTACATTTTATCAATAGCCATATACTTTAGAATAACATTTAAAAAGTGAAGTATTGGAAAAAATACTGAAAAAAGCCCCAAAATACAGTGAATAGTTTTCATCCTGTCTTTTTCTGTTCAAGTATACTTTTAACTCCTCAAGCTGATTTTTAAATTTTTTTGGCATTACATAGCTCCATAATTTGAGTTTTATTTTTTAGAATGTAATCATTTGATTCACCTATTCACTGAGTTTCCATTATGATAGAGGAAGATTCAGTGTTCTTAAATAACTCTCTACTGCTGCCCCTCCTCTAGCCTCTCAATTTAGTGAAATGTTTGGGTAATAAAATACTTTAGTTAATGTTACATTTACATTATTATGCTGGTGCAGATTTCATTCACTGATAGTGTCATAAATAGCCTCTGAGTGGGATTTTCTACAGGGTCTGTCACAGTAATCTTTTAGGAGCAGAAGTTTTTGTTTTCCTCCTCTTTTCCTGCCCTTTCTTCCTTTTTGCTCACCCACATCCCTTTTTTTTTGTCTTAATCTCTAGGCCTATTGCGCAGTTCTTTTCCTGGGATGATTTCCCATGTTGGAATCCTTAGACTTTAAAAAAATGTTTTAGTGTATTACCACTTGTCATCAGATAATGAGATTAGTTACTAGAATATCCAGTTAGGCACAGTTTCTCTAAAAGAGCAGATTGCTAATGTTTTATACATTTATATGTGTTCTAATTTCTAAAGTTCTAACCCTTTTCCTCTTCCATCTTTGTGGGTTTCTGTCCTAAAACAATTTTAGTGTTACTGTAGTAGGATTTGGGGGGGGCAAAACTATATATTTATAAATCCTACTCACTTAACCTAGAAGACTGAAATGATTTGATCAGACTAAATAGGATATTCATATGTGAAATAATGCTACACTATCATTGTAATTTTAATATGAAAAGGCTAAGTAATAACAACATAATAACTCAAATGTGGTAACTAAGCATACATAGGTTTACAGAGAAGGCACTGCTGTAGATAAAGGATGACATATCATCCTTGATTTTGAGCTATCCTTTTAACTTCTATAAATAATTTTTTTGGAAGAAACTCCACAAAAGTAAAAAGAAAACTAAGAAATACTTAAGTATGAATATAAAAATCTCTTTAGTTCCACTATGCGAGGGTGACCACTGTTAAGAAGTTAGCATATATTTTTTATGCTTTTATCTGTGTGTGTATATACATATGTTGAAGTAGAACACACTATGTACTTTTTTGTTCCAGTAATTTTTTCAAAGTATATGTTGAGTAATGAGAATTTTTTGTTCACAGAATCCTAGAAATTATATTTTCATTAAGGCTTATCATTTGATTGTAGGTTATTAGGTCCTGTGCTGATATTTTTTTCTTGTTTTCTATTTATTGTGATGTTGTTTCAGACTAAGGAGTTCTGAGAATGGGAGAAAAAATTCACTCAGATATCCCAAATGTTAACATTTTATTGTATTTCCTTTTTCTTTCAAAGCAGATGAATACAGTCATGTGGTGTTTAACAATAGAGCTATATTCCAGTTAATTCATCCTTAACTGATTTCCTTGTGCAGACATAGAGCACTTTCATGGAATAGATTCAGTGGACATGGGCCTTTGATGCAGTCAAGAGATGTTACACTGTGTAAGAGGCTGCTGCCAAAATAACATGACATACTCTTGGATAATAATTTTTTATACATAGAAGTAGTACACACTAACAATAAAATATATGTAGTAAATTACTAGTTATTTAGAAACATGAAATACTAAATGCATATAATTGTATGAGCTATACTTTTATAGAGCTGGCAGCTCAGTAAATTTGCACCATCATCAGCACGAATACCTAGCATTGTGTTGCATTCAGTGTTACAATGGCTTCAGTGTAGTTTTCAGTGACAGGAAAACTACACAATTAGGTTGTCAAGATCAAGAAATATACATGGCCTAATATTATAATCTATAGCTTGTGCAAATGTTAGTCATGGTCACCACACTATATCTTGATCCGGAATCAGACGCCTTATCCATTAGGCCACGCGACCACACTATATCTTGTAGCAAAAGAAAATAAAAGAAAATTGCAGATTGTGGAATATATTCAGTTGCCCTTTTATATTTTCTTTTAATCAAGAGCAGTTCCTTAGTCTTTTTTTTTTTATGACATTGACATCTTTGAAGAGTGCAGGCTAGTTATTTTGTAAAATGCCTCCAATTTGTGTTTATCTTAATGTTCTCTCATAATTAGATTCAGGTTATCCAGTTTTGGCAGGAGTACCACAGAACTAATGTTCTCAAGAGTTTTACACATTTTAAATGTGTAAAATGTGTGGCAATACATTCTCTTTGTAATTCACATTCACATTCCCTTTGTAGTTTTAAAGTATCCTGTGGAAAAAATGTTTGGAGATTTTGTAAATATCTTGCTACTCTTTGAACTTTTATGTACTAATTTTAATACTCACTGATGATTTCTGTATCTGTCTCAGTAATTTCTGCCTGAATAATTTTCAAAATTGTTTCTAAGTGATGGTTTTCTGTCATTCATTTTAGTACTTAATTTTTTACTCTAACCCTGATTTGGCCATTGAGTCCCTTTAAGCCGATTCCTGTGTCATTTTGACATGCTCCTGTCACGTTTTGTGCACTTTCTTTCTTTTTACCACAACATGGTATTTGAGGCTCATCTTCTACACTCCCAGCCCCAGCCCTGGAATAAGTTGTTTCTTTAAAGAGCCCTGGTTCCTTTTATTAGAAAATGGTTTAACTGTTTGCTGTTGGGGTATCAATGCTGGCCCTCTCAAGAGACATCTAGCAAATAGATATATGTGTATGTATACATGCTAACAGATCTTTTTCTACTTAAAAGTGAATTTATATTAATAGCTCTAATTTTGGTAACACTGCAGAGTTTATTCTGTCTTCTTTTATCTCATATTTATATTCCATCCAACTGTGAGAAACTTGGTCCTGTTGTTAATAGCTTTTCTTATTGGTTCAATCCCATAATGTTAGAAAATAGTTTGAGAATTGCTAACACATACCACTATTTGAAATATTGCTAGTGAACATTTTCAGAATTTGTAGTTTTTTTCCCTTTAGCCGAAGGGCATATTGTCTGATCCTCAGTGGTCCAAGTTTGGTAGCTAGTAGCATGTGAATTGAGATGTGTTCTGTGTAAAATATGCATTGAATTTGAAAACAAAACAATTAGGAGTGTGGTATATCTCATTAGTAATTTTATATTTTGTTGGTCCTATGTTGTGGGAAACTGGGGAAGGGAATGTAACTAGAACCTTTGCATTAGGTTCTAGTCGCCTTTGAGTCAACGCCACACAGTGAAGTAATAACTAGATAGAAATGAGGCTTAGAGAAGCTAGGTAGAGAAGCTGGGTTTGGGCCTGATCCACCCTAGCCTGGGTAGCAAAAGACTCCAAGCCCCAGCCTGCCACATTTTTTATTCAGCACCACTAGAGTAACAAAATGTAGACTCAGAGAGCAGGGCAGACATGGGCAATGCAGCAGTTCCACCTGGAAGCTTCACAGGATGTGGGACCACCAGAGTCCTTGGTTGTTACCAGAGGTGAAGGTGAGTTGAGTCCAAAGTCGGTAGGCAAGCAGGAAGGACTGGTCAGTTTTGGCCTTCTAATTATTTCTCCCAAATAGGATTGTTTTTAACATAAACATAGTTAAGTCCAAAGTCTTCTGCACACAAGAAGTCCTGGTCTGTTTCGAGCTTCCAATTATTTCTCCCAAACAGGATTGTTCCCAACAATGTGATGAGATGTTTTACATAAGCTGTATTAATATAATTAGTTTCACCCATTTTCACTTCACTGTGGCTCTGGCTTGACCCAGGGCCTGCATACCGAGCTGCACCCTCAGTGCTTTTTACTCTGAGACAGGGTGTTGCTAAGTTACCCAGGCTGGACTCAAAACTTGCTGTCATCATGCATCAGCTTCCCAGAGTGCTGGGATTATAGACATTTGCCACCATGCCCAGCTTCTTTTTACTTTATTTTAATTTCAATACTAAAAAATATGAAATTACACATTTGGCACTACTTTATTTTTATTGAATAGTGCTGATTTAAAAGTAATGGTCCAGAGTTACATGAATTTTATTTCTCTAGCATACCATCTCTCTTACTAGTTGTTATTCATTTGAAATGTAGTCCAGTTAACTTTTGTTTGTATTTTCTATTGTTCTCCTTCATCACCATCTATATTACTTATTCTTGTGTATGTGAAACGGGAACATTCAAAAGCATTCAATGAAAAGTATTTATTCAGAGTAGTATCATCTTATTTTCCTTAATGCAAATATATAATTTCATATTTTTAGATTGTTTTAAATATTTTGTATTTACAAGAAGTGCTGTAGTCTTATCTATAGGTGGTGTTGTATATTGGAGGGTAAATGAGTAACAGGGTGGTTGGATCAAAGGTTAAAAGCATATGTAAGTTAAAAAATTA
The DNA here is from genome assembly GCA_004025085.1 of Thryonomys swinderianus. Lineage (NCBI taxonomy): Eukaryota > Metazoa > Chordata > Mammalia > Rodentia > Thryonomyidae > Thryonomys > Thryonomys swinderianus. The sequence goes on from PVIC010005400.1 coordinate 20,865, forward strand.
CTAGGTCTCTTTCTGTGGGGTTTGTACAAATTTGAATGTCCAATAACAATGCCTGTCCATGAGTATATTGGTATGCTTTTTAAATGGTTACTATTTTGATAGTTTAGAAATGGCATCTCAGTACAAATGCCATCTGTCTTTTTATTTTGGAGGTCAGGTATCTTTTCATTTGATTAAGGGTCATTTTTTAACCTTTTTTTGTAAAATGCCTTATACTCACTTTTCCATCTTTTTAAAAAATGGTTTTCCTCTTGTGATTTTTGAGTACTAGGATTATTAGTTGTAATACTACCATTTATCAGTGATATATTTTACAGATATTTCTGCCAGTTTGTTTTCTTTTGACCTTGTATATAATATTTGGGTATAGGGATTTAGGGTGCTATGTAGTCTAGTTTTTTAGCCTCTTGTTTCATTTTGTTTTTGATTAAAATTAGAAAGGCTTTCCTTATCCCAATGAAAAAAAAGGTTCACCTATTTATTTTTTTTCTGAGGAGAATTTGTATGGTTTTAGTTTTTGATTTGGATTGCTGACCCATTTGAAAGTGGTATATTTTGTTTTTAGGTAATGGTTATTAAGAATGCAGGGTTTTAAATATTCTTTGCAAACCAATTGTCCCAGCACTGTTTCTGTTTGAAAGCTTGATAATAATGTAGCAGTGGCTAGCTGACTTTGTGATGTTGAATTGTTTTTGATTAAAAAATAAAGAATATTTTTCCATTTGTCTTAATCTACTTTTGGATCAGAAATATCGTATGGTTTTCTTTGATATTGTATTCTTCTTATTGACCTCTGGTTTTTTTTAAAAAAACTGTCTTGTATTTATAGAACTACATTATTCCTTTTAATGCCTGTATTAAGAATGTATGATAATTTATTTGACCCTGTATCAGTGGACATTGAATTTGTTATTTACTATTATAAACAATTTTGAGTAAATATTGGAGTGAAAGTTCAACTATTTCCTTTGATTAAATTCCTTAAATAATTGTCTGGTCAAAAGCCTTTTGACTCATAAAGGTTTCTGAAACACATTGTTGGAATGGTTTCTGTGTTAATAAATGTGTGTGTTCAGCAGTGTGCTTGAGCTTCATTGTACTGATGTTCACCAGAACAAGACCTCATTACTCTTTCTTTAGATTTTTTATTTAAAAAAAAATTTTTTTTTTGAGACACCGTCTCACTCTGTAGTTCGGGCTGGACCTGAGCTCACTATATAGCCAGTGTGGCCTCAAATTCAAAGCAATTCTCCTGCCTCTGCCTCACGAGTGCTGGGATTACAGATGTGAGCCTCCACATCCAGCACTGTGATGTGTGGTACTGATTGCTGGTGGATTTGAGTCACCATGCCCGGTATTACTGTATGTGGTTACCAGGGATGCAACTGGGGACCTTGGGCATGCAAAGCAGACACTGGAATCACGGAGATAAATCGAACCACTGAGCTAAATCCCCAGCTACTTTTTTTTTTAAAGCAGTGCCAATTTGATAGGTGAGAAAAGAACATTTTTATTTTGTATTTCTTTGCTAATTGATGTTTCTTTGCCAAGTGCTCTTATAGATATCAAGTGCCTGTATAGATATCAGGGAAATACTGTGTATGTTTATAAAATAAATTCTATTATTATTTCCAGGTGAAGGTGCTACTCATCAGAAAGAACTTTTTTGAACCGTTTCACCTGAGACAATTTTTCTGCATGTTGGGGAGCAGAGTCATACAGTTTTATTATTCAAAAAGTAAATTGGTAGATTGGCATACTTAGGCATATTTTATAGAACTATTTATTTGCTTTAAGTATTTGGTAATTTATTTTAACATAATCTTATTTTATAACTTTCAGCTAAGACACTTTTGAAAATGTCAATTTCTGGGCCAGGGATTTAGCTCAGTGGTTATGGTGTCTGTCTCACAAGTGCAAGGTCCTGAATTCAATCTCTGGTACAGAAAAAAAAAAAAAGTGTCAATTTCCTGAAACATTTATGGCCTTTTGACGATTTTCTTGCTTCTGTTTGTTGTCTGTCTTGATTTTGGTGTTTGTTAATTTTTGGAATTAGTTTTCAGAGTTGAATTACTAGCTTTGCTTGATTTAGTCACTGAGAATTAGCATCATTATCAAATTCTAGCTTTCCTATTGTTCATACAAGGAGTAGCAAAAACACAATATTATTGTAGGACTTTAATGAATTTATTCAGGAAGAAGTGATAGTAATTTACATCCTCAGTGAAGTATAAAAGTGAAAAATTTATTAGAAAGTTGGAAACAAATAATTGAATTCTTGATTTTAATTTTTTTTTTTTTTTGAGACTGTCTCGCTTTATAGTTCAGGCTGGCCCTGAGCACTTGTTATGTAGCCCAGGCAAACATCGAACTCAGCAATCCTCTTGCCTCTGCCTCCCGAGTGCTGGGGGATTACAGGCGTGGGCCACCACGCCCGGCGTTGATTTTAATTTTTAACATTGCCTTATAGGTATATATTTGTACTTAACATTTCCTTTCAGAGAAGTCCGTTAAAGAAGACTTAGTAGGTTGATATGACCTGCTATTTTGTAAGAGGTTTTCTTAACCCATATCTTCTGATGATCTTTTTGGTATATTCCGGCTTCTCATGTCTCATGTTGCCATTGGCAACTGGGAAGCTGCTTTACAGAATGAAAGCTTTGGTGGTAATCAGAGGGTTGGTCACAGTCACTGTCAGAAGATCATTGTACTCACGTGCTGCCAAAACATCTGGCAAAAATTGGGTGGAAACTAACAAGATGGCACTGGTGATTTGCAGAATTTTCTTTTTTAGACACAGTAAAAAATAAATGTTGATGTTGAGACATGAATTTAAACAAAGTATTCTCACACTCTGAGGATGAAGGCAACATAGAAGAGGGAAATAAGAGTCTCCTTTGATTTTTTGGGGGGCAGTATAGTCCTTTTGCTTAGTATCAGAAAGCTGTCTTCTAATGTTTCTAGATGTGCTTGGCTCATGAGTAGATGCATGGGATTTCATTGTATGTTAGATCTCAGAGCAACCCTAAGTAAATTTTAATCTTGGCTATTTAAAGTCTCCTTGTTCCTGTCTTATTAGGAGTATTACTTTTTAGAGAAGAAACTAATTTGCAACTGGCTATAAAGAATGACATTGTGTCTGGGATAATGCTGCACTAACACACTGTACTGTCCCTCAAGAGTATTTCTTCAGTCTGCAAACACCACTGACAATCTGTGACAGTGTGGGAATCGCTGAGCAGTCGCTGGAGGAAGATGGACAGCAGAGGAAAGTGACTGTATGTAAGTTAATGAAGTAGAGGAAGAAATGAGAGAATAGAGCAACTCTTAGATTTTGTGGGCAGTTTGGATAGAAGCTGTTCTAGTTAGGCTCTACTAGTAAGTGTGAAATTAAACAGTGCATGTGTGTGTGTCTTATGTCTTGGTGAGGGGGAAACACTCAGTTTTTTTTTTTAAGGTATTATTTTGTCATTAAAACTGTAAGAATGAACATTTTTGAAAAGATTAGAAATATTTTATATTGGTTCCAACAAGCATTTCAGATAAGGAATATTCAATGTGTATTTGATTGTCCTAAGTAAATAAGGAACTAGACCTGGGGTATATTATTTTAAAGCCTATTCATCTTGTTGATTCAGTTTCTGGTTTTAGGTTAAATACATTACTGCTTGATTGGTCATTGATATCCCTGGATTGGAAGATGCTTTAAGATAGCTTTCCATTTTTTTTTTTTTTTTGGAGACAGGGTCTCGCTTTGTAGTTCAGGCTGGCTCTGAGCTCACTATGTAGTCCAGGCAAGCCTCGAACTCAGCAATCCTCCTGTCTCTGCCTCCCAAGTGCTGGGATTACAGGCGTGAGCCACCATGCCTGGCACTGTGGTATGTGGTATTGATGGCTGGTGGGTGTGAGTCTCCATGCCCAGCATTGTATGTGGTTACCGGGGATCGAACTCAGGACCTTTCACTTGCGAGGCAGGCGCTGGAACCACTGAGCTAATCCTCCAGCCCAGCTTTCCATTTTTAAGGTAGCTTGTTACCTTATTTTCTTTACACCAGTGATACTTTTTGTTTTTGTGACAGGGTCTCGCTTTGTAGTTCAGGTTGGTTCTGAACTCATTATGTAGCCCAAGCAAGTCTCGAACTCACAGCAGTCCCCCTGCCTCTGCCTTCCAAGTGCTGGGATTACAGGCATGAGTCACCTCACCCTACATTGTGGTATGTGGTACTGATTGCTGGTGGGTGTGAGTCACTGCACCTGGCATTGTTGTATGTGGCTACTGGCATCAAACCCGGGACTGTGTGCTTGCTAGGCAGGCGTTGGAAGCATTGAACTAAATCTCCAGTCCCTAGTTATTCTTCTTTAAAAGCCTTTTGTGTCCTTCTGTAATCTGCTGTCTGATGCTTGAAGGAACATTGCTCTGAAGATGCAATTGTATACTAAGGTAATTGTTGTTCTTGAAACTTAACTGATGAGCTTTGAAATTGCATAGAATCTCCTTAGTAATTTTGTATTAGGGCCAAGGCTTAGCGGTTCCATACTTGCCTGGCAAGCCCAAGGTCCTGAGTTCTATCTGTAGTACTGGAAAATAAAGCAAGACAAATTTTGTATTGTTTGCTTTAAAATAAAACAGTTTTTGTTTCTTGGGTGCATTTGGTTTTTACACTTGTTGACAGAGCTACAGGAAGGGAAGAGATAGATAAAGAGCCCTAACTACTGTATCTAATGCACAGGATTCCATCTCCTTTTGAATATTCATTTTTGTCACTCTTGAACTTCTTTGGTGTTTATTATTCTGTTATACTTTGTTTTTACGTCATTCTTTTTAAAAGGTACACATTCAGATCCACTAAAGTAGTTAAATGCAGGGACTTTGGAATCTGAACTCGTGAGTTCTGTGATGTTAAGTAACTTAAGTTCCATTGTTTTTATCTGTAGAGTTTAATATTTGCTAGCACTTGTATTGTAGTTGGGATCAAATGAGTGTGTAGACATTAAGCACAGACTAAGTATAATGGCCTTATCTTTTAAAATTCACTCAGTGGCTTATTAGTTAGTTTGTATGTCTTAAGAGAACGAGAGAAGAAAAATCAAATGGTGGTGGATGTCAGGATTGAGTACAGCTCCAGGCCTTTTTCATTTGAGTTCATTTATTGTCAGCTATAATGCATCAGTTTAACTCAACAGACCCAGGAGAGAAACTAATTTCAAATATCTTTAGGAACACAAACTAAACCTCAAGTTTGTCATGAGGGAAAGAAGTTTTAAGAAGGTTTTTGTTTCTTCCTCCCTTTTCTCTTTGCTCCCTATTGCCAGGTTATATATGTAGGGTAGAAAGATTTTTCTTTCTACTTTTCTGTTACATATTGCTGTTGTTCAGTAAAACTTCGATTTCTTTTTTCTTTTTTTAAGACAGGGTCTTACTTTGTAGTTCAGGCTGGCCCTGAGCTCACTATGTAGCTCAGGCAAGCCTCGAACTCACACCAATCCTCCAGCCTCTGCCTCCCAAGTGCTGGGATTACAAGCATGAGCCACCATGCCTGGCATTATGGTGTGTGGTGCTGACTGCTGGTGGGCATGAGTCAGCATGCCCAGTATTGTTGTATGTGGTGCCAGGGGTTGACAGGGACCCTGAGCTAAATCTCTGGCCCTGGTTTGAATTCTTTTAGAGGTAGTCAGTAATTGATGCTAAACTTGGATCAGTGAAGTTGGTGAGCCACAGACTTACCATGTTGGTATGTTTCCTAACCTATAAAATGTGAAATCTGTTGCTGATGATGTGTGGGAACTATAGCTAGTAGAGTGTAAAATAATGTCAGGGCATGAGTTACATTACATTGTGAGAAAAATCTTTTCATGGCATTGTTTTTATATTTTGGGACTTCCAAGACCCTACTGGAATTATGTATCCTATATCTCTTACTGTCTTGATACTCACATTTTTCTTGAAATGTTCCTTTCCATTGTGCAGGCTGTACACTGGTCCAGTCTCATGCAAAGAAGCAAAGGTTATCCATATCTAACAAAAATAGTGTTAAAATACTGTGACTATTAAATATGTTCTGGAGAAGATTGAGAAGTACCATTTGCAGTTAGTATTTGATATATCTCTTCTGTTTTAAGATTCAGTTATGAAAGTATACTCTATATTCCACTAAGCTTCCCAATTTAAGAACAATAGTAACAGGTTCAGCGGTCATTATTCCCATGTTCACATGTGCTTTGAATATTTTCAGTTGCCTGGGGTGGTTGGAGGAAAGAAGTTAAAAATTACTCTTGTGGGGAATAGAGGAGAGGGAGCTCCTCTCCTGACACCTGGTGAGGTTCTTTACCATATGGCTTTGAGGGTGAGGCAAGGTGAATGAGGGAGTTTTAAAGACAATAGTGAATTATTATTGTCAGCACTTTTATGTCTCGAAGGTTGTTGGAAATAGATAGGCCATGGAAGCATTAGAGTTCGTTTGTTGGGATTCTTATCTTACAGAAGCAGTATTTGAATTCTGTTTGCTTTGTATTTACACAGATTCAAAACAAATTGTGAATATTTATGAAATCAGTAAAATCTTGTAAGACCATCCCACTGAATATCAGGCAGTCTGGCACAGTAGTTAAGTGCGAGGACTTTGAAATCCTAACAAACCCCAAGGAGCTAGGTAGTCTTGAGTTATTTAAACTCCAGATTCTTTGTCTGTAAAATTGGAATAATAGTAATTACTTCAGTATTATAATTAGAGTCAAATATAAATTTGTATACTTGCCTTACAGGGTAGGCACTGAGCAAGAGGATAGTGATGGCAGGTAAGGCAAAGATGGACTGGTTGGGGCTTGCTTTTTTGATCTCTAGCTTTCAAGGCTCATTATTGTCCAGCTAGGTCTTACTTTTGAGGGAGAGAGGATCTCTGTGTGTAGGTATGTATGACAGTCCTTGATATCCTAAGCACTCATTAAATATTACTACTGCTACTGCTACTGCTACTGTTCTACCAAAGTTTGATTGTAGGGCCTAAACTTTAATGAAACACAGCATAATTAAACATGGTTCTTAGTAGCAGACTCTGAAAAATAAGTCAGTGTTCTCTTTAACATGGGTTAACAGTTCTTTCTTAACCAAGATAGAAACTCTTGAAAATGACTTTCTAATGAAAAGAAGGTGATAATCTTTTTGTTTTAAGTTAACTGCAAATGAGTATAAGAATTGATTATTTTAGAATGTATTTGGTTAATAGCCTTTGAGTGAATTTATGGTTTAGAAATAAGAATTCAAAGAATTCTTTATCACTTATCTAATACAAGGTGTTTAATTCTGAGTTATTCTGAGTTGAAGAGTCCTTTTCTGGGAATTGCTAGGATAAATAATCTTTTCCAGTGCTGAGTCACTGTAGTAGAGCTCTTGTTTGGTATGTCTGAGGTGCATTTTTGTGGGAATGAGATGGAAAATTCATCCTGATCATTTATACTAATGGAGATGAGCATTAATGTGGATAATATATTTGGATTTGATGTGCATTATGTGATTATTTTTGCAGCACAATTAACTTCCTGATTAAACTTTGCTCAGCATATATCCTGAGCATATACTGGATGAAAGCAGTGATACAGCTATAAAATGATAGTTACTAATTTAGTTGATAGATCTGGATTCTGGTCTCACTTTCCACTCAAGTAACTGTAAGTCTTAGATAAATTTCCCAGGCAATGTTCTCTTCTTTGCAGATGAGTTTATACATCATATAATATTCACTGGTTCTTTTTAGCTTGTATGAAAGCAACTCAGAAATCGAGAAGCGCAGTAATGACACATTCTGGCCACCAGAGGGTGAAGTCCAGCCAGTCTTACACTGTTTTCTGTCAGCTTTGGAAATGAAAGGGGACACACTCACTGCTCCACCGCCATTTGGGCTAAATCGTCTCGAGCTTCTTGCTCTCTGATCCTACATGCATTCAGCACTTGTCTTGTTTTCAGCCTTCTAAATGAAAAGAGGAGTAGAGACTTCTACTTGTCACTGAGTTCATTCGGTCACAGTAGTTTAGGTAAGTGAATTTAGTTCTTTGTGACCCCTTTCCTCTTCCTAACACAACGGTGTGTGTGTGCACGTGCATGTGCACACGTTCACACACACGCAATTCTGAGGATGAGAGTAAAATGTACAAGAAATATACCAAGATGAACATAGTACTGCACTTGTTATTTTCACCTAGGTTTTATTTCTACTTTGTTGGAGGGAATATAAATTCCTCCCAAACTAAAATTAGAAATTGCTTTCAACCCAACTATTCCCCTCTTAGATATCTTCCTGAAAGAGGGAGGGACACCTGCACATGCATGCTTGTAGCAGCAGAAGTTGTAATAAGAAGTCCTGGAAACAGCCTGTGTGTCCATCAGTACCTGGTCAAGGGATGAAGACAATGTGCCGTGTATAGCGGTGGCCAGAACGTGCCATTACTGTCACTTCTGACTTCTGAGTTAGAGTAATTATATACAACTGTACTATGTAGAAGGATAAATGAGTCATTTATAGGAAAACAGATGAACCTTGAGATCATAATGCTAAAAGAAATAAATCAGACACATAAGCTTAAGCATTGCACAGTTTCTCTTACATGAGAGACCCAGAGTATAAACAGAAGAGCAAAAAAAAAAAAAAAAAAAAAGGAAATAAAGTGGTAGAGCTTTTGCACAAAGGAAGGTAGGGAACTAAGAGGGAGGGAACCAAGAAGAGGGGATAAAAATGAATTAAGATGTGTTTTATACATGTACCAACTCCACACAAGGAATATAATTACTTTGCACCAATAAAAATTTTAAAAAATTGTAATCAAGGTTCAAGTTTTACTTTGCAGCTTAATGTTTTTGTAACTATGAACGTTAAAACTTGGATCCTTAATTTCAAAAATTAAGGTGTTGCTGGGCATGGTGGTGTATGCCTGTAATCTCAGCACTTTGGAGGCTGAGGCAGGAGGATTGCTTTGAGTTCAGGGCTAGCCTGGGCCACAGTAGTGACCTCCCCGAACTGTATAGCAAAACCCTGTCTCAACCCCCCCCCAAAAAAAACAACAAAAAAGTTGTTATGACCAATATGATCCCTTCCAGTAATCTAAGATTCCATGGAAATTATTTAACCTTTATATAAAGGTCAGTACTATTCTTAAATACAACAACATAATAAAGTTGTATCTTAAATTGTTTCTTTTTAGGTGAAAACAGAGATGTAGATGTTGTTAAAGCATAGATTAAAAAGTGTTAAACTGCCATACGGTGGCAGAAAGACAGTTGGCACGCTGCTGAGATGTTTCTCGTATCCCACAAACAAATCCACGTCTTTGCTGAATATAGGCTCAGGGTGGCATCAGTTTAATCAAGAACTGAGCAAGACTAGGAACCAGGTCAACCAGATATGGGTGTAGTTGACTAGAGGAGGCCACTTGGACATATGTGGTGAGCATAGAAAGAGCGGGGATGTGGCTTCTGGGGATCTATGTCACAAAAGTAGAATCAGAATCCATTTTTTTTTTAGCTGTATCAGTGAAAATAACCTTATTGCAGAGTCTGAGTAGTCTGAGAGCTCAGATTAACATGGAAGCAACAAATGGCGGGGGGTCTAAGTAGATAAGCTGGGTGAGTGTGTAGAAGGTGACAGAAAATGGGCACTGAAAAGTGCCTATGAAAGTGGGCAAGGGTCTGTACTTATATTGGGGTATATGCACAAGAGAAGGGAAGCCAGTCTGACAGGTAAGATAGGAATAGCATTTATAGATGTTTTTGGTACCAGGAATCAAACTCATGACCTTGCACTCGTAAGGCAGGCCCTGGAACCACTGAGCTAAACCCCTGGCGCCTGGAATAGCATTTTAGGATTAGTATGAAGGACAAGATTTTAATCTGTTCTGGTTTTTAATCATCCTTGATTTTGGAGACAAGTCTCCAAATCTAAGACTCGCATGTATTTGAAGTTGGTTAATTATATCACTGACAAACTCTAGATGGTTTGATGGTTCTAATAGCTTCACACTCCATTGGATACACATACTCACAGATTTCTCACCACTGCTGTGGAGTTCATTTCCCAGAAATGAACTGGCTAGTAAAAACTTTGGCAGGCAAGGTAGCTTTTCAAGTACTGCTAGGAATGGAGCCCAGCTGTTCCCTTTGGGCTTTTAGCTGTTGGAATTCATAGTGTTAGCAGCTAGAAAGAATGAAACTGTAACATTTTTTACCCTAATTCATGATGGAAAAGCAGAGGTGTTAGGATTTCTGTTCTAGAGGTTTACACTGAAAGTAACTTAACTTGATTGTGTGTCTTAATATTACTGGGTTTCTGACCGCTGAAATATGGTTTGGATCGATGGTGGTTTGGAGAAAGTAGAAAGAGGGCTATCCATCATTCAGAGGCTCCATAGAAGCTGGCTGATAATGCCGCTTTCACTAAGCAGCCATCTGTCCATCTATCCATCAGCAGGATGAAATGAGATTTAGCAGAACAGGCAGCTGTAACGCTGAGACACTTTCAAGCCACAATTGCAGACCTGGCCTGAGTCTGAGCACAGAGCACAGCGCTGGCTTTGGCATGTTGTGGCAGCGGGCTCATCCCTTCCGTCTCTGCCAGCCTGTAGCGTGTCCAGCAGTTGCGTAGCTCATCCTCACGTCCCGTACAAAATTTGGCTTAACTTGGAATGACAAGGAGATAGTATTTTTTTTTTCCAGCTCCAGATGTGTTACAAGGTGAGCAGGCCTATTTGATGGATAGTACTTTTGTTTAAGAGTCTAAATATTTCTGCTGGCAATTCCTCATTCGTCATGGTCATGAAGGATGAGGTGAAATTAACTTAAAAGGGAATCCAGTGATCCTTGTTTTATACGGTCTTTTTTTTTTCTTCTTAAAATTAGTACTATCTCAATTCTTAGGTAGAATGAAAATTGAATTTTAATTCTTTATATTAGCAGTGTTAATATGAAAAGAAAGAAAATATAGACAAGAAAATGTGTAAAAGATTAGAAGAAGCTAGGTGATCCCGAAGTGGGTCCTGAGGCTCTGAGTAAGGGCATGCTGACCACGGCTTCCTGGTTGTCCTGCTTGTATCGTACAGCAGACCTGATAGGGCCTGTTGGTCAGGACAGTACTTTGTGCCCATGGTTCCTCGCCTGGTACCTTACTCCTCCTGGTCAGCTCCCTTGATTGTTTGCTTGTGGTGGTCATCTTAGACCACAGCTCCTGTTCTTTGTTCTGAAGCCTTGAGTTTTACTTCTGCTGGAGGGAGGGGTTGAAGGAGCCTAATGTACCGGAGATACCTCGGAAATGAGAGCCTTGGATGAATTCCTGGGCTTATTGATCCACCGGCAGTTTATGCATCCTGACATTCATAATCTCAGTAGGCTGCTGATGTTCCTGATTAATGGGCCCAGGGGCTGTCCATCCGTCACTTCACATTAATTACTGAAGAGGTGTTTTTCCAGTGATTTACCTGACAGTGGGCTGTGATAAATACCCCTGAGCAGAGTGGGCAGTGATTAATCACAGGGCCACACCCCTCCCCCCACTCTTACTTTCCCCTAACCACAGGCCAGTACTGGGACCTGACCAAAGAGTGCCCCCCCCCATAAGCTATTTATCTCCATGATTGCTGTGGATGCATATTTATTGGGGCATGGCACCTGGCAGAGAGCATTGTAGAATTTGTGCCAAAGATGATGAAAAATAAATCTTCCTAGTAGGAAGAGTAACTAACATGTTTTTACATAGGGCAGATAAGTGTATGTGAACTGCCCTATATTCTAAAATTTGAGAGGAATAATTGCCTACCTACTATGCATGTATGTTCAGCAATGTGATAGTTACTTTGCAGCTTTACAAACAGGAAAAAGGAGAGCTGTTGCCTGACACGTGTAGTCTGTCTATTCAGGGAGGACGTGTGAACCGATGTGAGGATTGACAAACATTTTCAAGATGCTAGTATAATCAAGGGCAGGTAGGGTTTCATTTCATTGAATTTAGGGTTTCATTTCTTTGTGGACTTAATAAAATGAAGGTTGGTTAAAATATTTTAGTGTTTTCTATGTCTCTAGCACTATTCAACTCTGGAAATAGGAAAATGAGCATGATGATAGCTGCAAGTCTCAAAGAACAAGTATCCTTTGCCTTAATTTCTCAGTGTACAAAATAAACTTTCCAGGAAGTTGTAGAATTAATTTATGATTAATATAGGATTTTTAAATAGCTTAAATTAATTTTGGCATTTTTTTCTTTGAATACTGATTTAGTACTGTGTTCACAAGAAAATAAGAAGCATCCTGCTTTCAAGAAACTTACAAAATATGAGTTTTCTTAAAAAATAGTGAGGTCTCATTCGGTCACCCCAGCTGGGCCCAGTTCTGGAACGCAAATGACCCTTGCGCCTCGGCTTCTAAAGTAGCTGGGACACAGGTGTGCACCACTAAGCCTGGCCATCATGCAACACGTAAACAAGAATTTAAGGTAGTGAATAACGACAAATGACTGTTATAGATGACTGTGTGCGTTGTTCTTGGAGGGGTAGAATCACTGCACCTTCCAGCAGTTACAGGATAAGGTTGAATTTGGGGTAAACCTTTTGGATGACTAGTAACGAGGGCTATTTAAATTTGACATAATTTAAGGAGAGCATAGAATTGGGAAGGGACAAGGCTATAAGATCATCCTGCCTAAGATGGAAGATTTTTATCTAAGAGTGGTAGAAATACGACAGAAGATTGATGTGATATCTGGTGGGCTCTAGTGCATCACCAAGGATGTATGTGTGTTTCTGGGGACCGCACCCAGGAATTTACACACGGTGGCCTAGCCCTGTATCGCTGCTGTTGTTGGGACCAAGGCCCATCGAGCAGCAGATCTCAGGATACGATACAATCTTAAAATCCAACCAAGAGCTTTATTACTCAGCTGGGGTCCATTCCCCCAAGGGCAAGCCAAGAAGAAGGGCCCAGAGTATTTAAAGGCAAAATCTACCACCCCCCACCTGTTTCCAGGAAGTTTCCATGTAGAAGCGAGTTACAGAAGCCAATATAGTAACTGTCTGCATGCTAAAAACATTCTGCTTCTAAGGAATTACTATGAAGTGAATACAGTCTGCGGCTGCATGCATTGGTTGGGTGGAGAGTTCCCATGGAGACAAGTACCTGGTCACAGGGAGGTTACAGGACACAAAGTGGAGGTTTTTAACAGAATGGCTGTTTTACCAAGCTGAGTCTCACACTATACCTACCTCCAGTCCTACCAGAGGGTTTTTCTTAATGTCTGCTCTGCCCTTACATGTAAGTCTTCCTTTTGGACTTAAATTTCAGACAAGGTTCCTCACCCATGCTTTAAGTCTTCTTCCAAGGAGCTGATTATTATTACTTGTTCCTTGAAGGTTTCTAACCTTAATGGAGGATTTTCCATTGTTTTGAGTTCGTCTCAGTTTTAGGTAAGTGCCTCAGTTTTTTCTTTTTGTTGTTGTTGTTGTTGTTTTTTTTGTTTTGTTTTGTTGAGACAGGGTCTCACTTCGTAATTCAGCCTGGCCCTGAACTCACTACTCCAGGCAGGCCTGGAATTTGACACAATCCTCCTGCCTCTGCCTTCTGAGTTCTGGGATTATGGGCGTGAGCGACCTCGCCCAGCATTGTGATATATGATACTGGGGATTGAACTCAGGACTTTATGTTTACCAGGCAGATGCTGGAACCACTGAGCTAAATCCCTGGCCCAATGCCTCAGTTTTCTCTGGGTCTCAGGTATGAGACTTTTAGTTATTCTTTAGTGGTAGAAGTTTATGTTTGTTTGTTTTGCTTTATTTAGTTCCCCTAGCTGTAGTAGGTCTTTGCTTGTAACTTAACAGTTAAAGCATTTACTACTTTTTCTCAGCCAGTTAAGATTTTTCCAGTACAGGAAGTTGGCAAGAAGAATCCAGGCAGGCCTTGGTACTCCTCCCATGGGGCTACCATTTTCTTCCAAATGTTTCTCTTACCTTGCCTGTAGGTTTTCTTTTGAGCCTCCCTTGAGGTCTGTGGGGAAGATTGTGTCAGAGGGTAAGAATTCCCTTTGTTTCTGTGGTAACCAGGAATTCTGTATTGTGATGGCAGCCCATATGGCAGCCAGTATTTTAATTGAATTCCTCCAACTGTCTCGTGTGGTGTCTGGTGTTTGCTAGTGGCAAGTACATGTCTTTATGTTCTGTCTGTCCTTTGAGGAGCCCATTTTTTTTAAATTTTAGAAACTTTTTTTTTCCATTAGGTTTGGGGCTAATAGCTTTGTAACATGCAAATGACAAATCTTCTTGAATCCAGCAAAGTGGTAAGGCCACTTTTATTGGTTCAGGAAAATTTGTGATTTTTGTACTTACTTATTTGAGGATGCAGTGTTTTTGTGGTATTTTTCATGGTTAAAAAGAATATTTGCTATTTTTGTTTATTCATACATTCATTAATTTGATTTTTAAATTTCAAGTTTATGCTATATGCCTGGGCACTGTGCTAAAGCAATGAGGAAAGAGTTATAAGCAGGAACATGTGATCCCTCCTCTAATGAGTATATAATATAATGTGGGCAACCAGGTAAGAAGCACTTTACTAACATATGGTAAAAGCTGTCATAGAGTATATGGAAGAGACAGCCGGTGTAATCTGAAATGATTAGGTAAGGCTTGAGATGGGAAGTGTGTATGCCTACAAGCTTGTGAACAGGCAAGCACTCACACACACGTTATAGTGGAGACCTAAAGGCATTGAGGTGGTTAGGAGATTGTGAGGTAAAGAAAGTAGAAGGAAGAGACCGTGCAGTGGGTAATATGTAAAACAAAAAACCCACAGATATGGATAGTTTATGAATCTAGAAGAAACTCATTGTGGCAATACCAAAGATAGAGATGACAAAAGCTAAAATTGGAGTTGACTAGGGCCAAGTCACAAGGAATCTTATAACGAAGTTGATTTTATCATAAAAATAATGGAAAGTCATTGAAAGATTTTAGGGAGGGGATGTCTAAGCAGCTAATTGTTTTAAAACGTGGATTCCGGATGCAGGATGAGCAAGGAATGCGAAGAGCAAAACAGACTGGAGAGAGAGATGGTCTGTTCCTGTAATCCAGGTATTCCTGTATGCTGGTTTAACCTAGAGCAATGACCTTAGGGCTGGGGAAAATTAAGACAGGTTAAAGAAATACTTAGGTATGGGCCGGAGGTTTAGCTCAGTGGTTCCGGCACCTGCTTCACAAGCGCAAGGTCCTGAGTTCTATCCCTGGTAACCACATACAATGCTGGGCGTGGAAACTCACTCCTACCAACAATCAATACCACAGTGTTGGGCATGGTGGCTCACGCCTATAATCCCAGCACTCGGGAGGCAGAGACGGGAGGTTTGCTGAGCTCGAGGCTTGCCTGGGCTACGTAGTGAGCTCAGGGCCAGCCTGAACTATAAAGCAAGACCCTGTCTCAAAAAAAAAAAAAAAGAAATACTTAGGTATGAAAATCATTTGATTGAACTTGAAAATTGAGGGAGAAAGAAGACTTGAAGTGTATCCAGTGTAAGTCTTGGTGTATTTCTATACAACTTCCAGGTTTTCCTTCCTTGAGAAGAAGAGTAGAAATAAAAGATCTTTGGTTGACTTAATGGGCAGCATTCATGACCTGTGGTTCAAAATTAATTGAGGCTTTGTGTGGAAAGTAAATTATAAAAGGGGAAAAATATATAAATGACTTGAGTGCCTTGCAAGTAAAGTTCTCTCGGCCCGATTGTCTTTGAATGTTGTAAAAGACAGAAGACATTTCACTCCTTTCAGTTTTGATGTGTTGCCTGTTGGCATACAAACATAAAATCTGCCAAATGGCTTCTTTATCCTTTTGGAACAAAAATAACATACAGTTGATCTCTCAAATAGCTATTCTATACCATCGAGATACATAGCCACATTTAATCACATAACTTGTTTTTCTAGAGTTTTACTCACCATTTGGTGTGGTGGATATCATACAGATCTTTATTATCTCTATTAGAGGGCTCCTCTCAGGCTCAAGGCAGTGACCACCTTGGGTAGTGACCACCGCCCTAGGAACTGGCAAGACTTACTCAGAACATAGCTGTGGCCACCAACTCTGTCTTCCATAGTGGTGGGGAGACCAAGTGTAATTTTCAGGACAAGGAATGTTAGTGACAAATAGCCTTCATATCATTCAAGATATCAGTAGTTGGGATGGGAAGATATGCACAGAACTTCTGAAGGTGGACAATTTTTTCAAAATGATGACATTAAAAACATATGGTATGAGCCAGGGATTTAGCTCAGTGGTACTGTGCCTGCCTTGCAAGCACAAGGGCCTGAGTTCGATGCCCAGTACTGCAAAAAAGCCCCCCAAATAACAAGAACAGCAACAAAAAAAGTCCATTTTTTATGTTATTACCATGATAATGAATCAGAAGATTCAGAGTCTCTGCTGAGGGTTTACTGTGGAGTAATACTAGACTGTCAGTTCAGATTCCTATACTTGCTCGCGAAATGTATGATCTCATGTGTAAAATGGTAATAATAATTGTACATGCTTGAAGGGGTTGGTGGTTAAATTATTTATATGAGCCTTTAGCCCAGTGCTTCGTCATTTTTTAATGGCTGCTTTGGTGCAAGGGGCTAGAGATACAGCTCAGTAGGTAGACCACCTGCCTCGTGTGGACAGGGCCTTGGGTTTGATGTCTGGCACCACAAAAACAAACAACCAGATTTAAGTTATATTACACGTATAGTTTCCTGAATCCAACAAGTTTCTTTATGATCTCAGAAACAGAGTTCTTAGTCCTTTTCAGCCTTTCTCATAATTGGAATGTCTGTATTACCCATCTACAAAAATGAGTGGTGCTTTAGGATTGCAGAGTTATCATTTCTTCGGTGAAATTGTGGTTTTTAAGAATGAATTTGCCATGGGGGTCTCTTAAATCTAGATGCACTTTAGTTTTCCTGTCACTATTTGTTTGCACAGAAGGTCTCCATCTGTAAATAGTTATTTAGCATATATTATATACACATATTGAGAAGGGTCTATGTTAGTGGGAAGGGAATTAAGGAGTGAGTCAGAAATAACAGTGTCAAAGGATTTGTCATTTGATTAAAAATATGCATACCTTTTGCATATAAATACACACCCAGTCCTCAATTAAGGAAACATATAAATAGATACTGTCTTGTGTCAGGCACATTTGTATTTGTATTCATATCTGTGCTGGATATTTGATGCCATTTACTGGACGTTTTTCTTGGCATGGTGTTAAGTATTGAGACTATAAGATAATAAAGCTTTTTTCCTTTTAAAACACTCCAGGAATAATTGAGAATCAAGCTAACAGTTTGGTGTAGCATCAGGGAGCAAGAAAATACCCACACTGACCCAGAGAATATTTGTTGAAATCTACAATAGGCAGATATTCTCAGAACCTCATCTGGAAAACAATAGCCCTTAATAGCCCTTGGCCAGTGGGAAGCAGTAGAAAGTCTTGGGTTTGAGTTAAGATAGCCACACTATAATCCTGCATAAGACAAGATCCCTGATAACTTCTAAACAGCATTGTTGACCTATTGATGTTCCTCTGGCATTCCATTTTATGATATTTGTTTTTTCTTTTTGAGACAGGATCTCGCTTTGTAGTTCAGGCTGGCCCTGAGCTCACTATGGTGCCCAGGCAAGCCGCCGCGAACTCAGCAATCCTCTTGTCTCTGCCTCCCGAGTGCTGGGATTACAGGCGTGAGCCACCACGTCTGGCATTGTGGTATGCGGTGTTGATGGTTGGTGGGCGTGTCTCCACACCCAGCATTATATGTGGTTACCGGGGATCGAGCTCAGGACCTTGCGCTTGCGAGGCAGGCGCTGGAACCACTGAGCTAACCCTCCGGCCCCATTTTATGATATTTGGAGAAGTGAAAGGAGGTGGTTAGGGCCTTGTTTAGTTTACTTTGAATATACTAATTGACTTTTCATTGTGATCTGTTCAATACCAGCTGAGTGATGTAGTTGTTTCCAGTTTTTCTCTGGGGGATTGTCATAGATACTGTGGCGGAGGTTACTAAAGGCACTGACGTGTTCCTATTGCCAAAGATTGGCATCAGAGCAGAGTATGGAGATGGGAACCTAAGTAATCTTTCACATTTTATTTCTTTAACCTCGGAGATATTATGTAAACTTCTCAGTGCCTCAGTTTTCTAATTTGTTAGAATTGCATTAGTAATTACATCACTTTATAGAATATTTGGGAATATTAAATGGTATATCCATGTTTCAAATACTGCTGGGGTCACCATATGTGCAGATAGCTGGCATAGGGCCAAATTAAATACCATAAAGTTAAGGTTAAAGTTCATAAATTTTATTGAAATAAGCATCTCAGATACTTATTTAGAGATCTTTTATTCTTATTTTTACATAATTTGAATACATTGAAATTTGCATTTGCCCATTAGATTGAGAAATAGAAATGTTTGGAGTAGCTGGAAATAAAAAGTAGTAAAGAGACAAAAACAAAATAAGAACCTACTTTTAAAAAAACAGTATCTAGAGGTCTATAGTATAGTTATTTTTGAATGAGATAAGGCCAGTTGTTCATAATGAATAGTGCCCTGACACATTGCTTTGTATGTAGCCTAGTTTAGTATTTTGAATATACTAATTTGACTTCATTGTGCTGTTACTTATGATTCTATTCCTTGAATACTCTCTGAGTGACTTTTCTCCCACTGCTGAGACAGAATACCTGACGTCCAAAGCTAAAGGGGGAAAGGCTTATTTAGCTTACGGTTCCAAGAGGCTTCTGCCCATAATTGGCCAGCCCCAAGGCAGGGTGATGTGGCAGACAGGCCTTGTAAAAGAGAAACAGTTCATGGTGGCAAAGCAGCAAAGAAGAGAGGGTCCCTTAACAGAATCTGTCTGCCCCTTGGAAGCACAAGGTCCCATGTTTGATCCCGGGTAACCACATTCCACAGTGCTGGGTGTGGTGACTCATGCCTGTCATCCCAGCACTCGGGAGGCAGAGGGAGAAAGATTGCTGTGAGTTTGAGGTTTGCCTAGGCTACATAGCCTGAACTATAAAGCAAGACCTTGTCTAAAAAGAAAAAAGAATACACAGTAGATTCAGTTGTAGTTCATTATCATATTTTAAATATGCTGTCTGCTGTTCAGGTGTCTTTATTTTACTATAGAACACACAGAACTCTGTTGTGTTTGGGCTAAGTCTGTTGCAAGGTGAAGCTCTTGTTGCGGCGATAGACATTTCTTAGTTTTCCTGTTGGCAGGTACTTTGCCTTGACACTGTGGGTGAAGGATCTTAAAAGTGTGGGAAGGTTTAGTATTCTGCTAAAGAATCTTCCTGATCAGGTAGGGTAATGTACTGATGTTTTTACTGTTTTACTTTGCCTTTTATTCTGCTTTAAACCAAAATGCCATATCATTTGGAATAGAGAATATTTTCTATGCCTTTTGCCTAATTTCTGACTTTAACATGCTATTAGAATAGTGTTTTTCAAACTATCAGTCAAGTGAAATCAACTTAGTGGGTATGTTGATTTTGAATTATGAGAACTCTTCAATTAAAAGGTGAAGTAGAATAGATGCAAATAAAGACCAGTGCGTTTATTGAGGGTATTTTGTGGACTGTGTCAAACTTAAAACTTCGGCAGAGCAAGAGGTAATCAGAGTTGAAAGCACACCCTGCAGAATGGGTAAATGTACTTGAATCTATTTATAAGGTAAGTGTTTAATGTGTGGAATTGCTCCAATTTGATTACCAATAGCCTAGTTAAAACATGGGCAAATGACTGGAATAAACATTTCTCCAAAGAAACCTAAACAGCCGAGAAGAACGTAAAAAGATACTCCGCATCACTAACCATCGGGGAAGGACAAATCAAAGCACGAGCAGATATTATCTTACACCTGTGATGATGGCCATCGTCATACTTGGTAACTTTACTTTTCAGGATTTAAAATATATTTATACCTTTATTAAGATTCACCTCCTAAGCTGGGGATTTAGCTCAAGTGGTACTGTGCCAGCCCTTCCGGTTGGATCATCCTAGCTTATCTCCTGCTTGTTTCCTAACCTTTCTATGAGCTACTCATCTCTCCAGCTTCACTGAATCCGTTGGAATGTCACAGTCTCTGTCTAACCTCATCCAATAGAAAGGACCTTTCAACAACCTTTAATGCAATTGATTACTCCTGCTTTTATATTATTTTCTACACTTGCTACCTGAAAAACTATAGGTACAGGTACACATTTACTTTCTGTTCTTAATCTCAGTTACTTGGATAGCCACCCCTCAAGGTGTCGGAGTTCCCCTCAGGGGTCGTTCCTTGGTCTTCTGTCACACTCCAGGTGATTTTTATCTTGTTCTTAGTTTAAATCTTTATGGTGATAATCCACAAGTTTGGTACCAATTTTTACAGTCCCCTGACTTCAGACTTACTTCCATTTATTTCCTTTTACCAAGACGTCTAGTAGATACTTGGAATCCTGTGTTCACCTAAGAACTTTGATTTTTTTCCTTGTTTTCTGCTTCAGTCTTTTTCATCTTCATAAATATAACTATTATCATTGCAGTTAATCATACAAAAAAATCTTTTTTTTTTTAATTTAATTTTTTGGGCTGGGAATTTAGCTCAGTGGTTCCAGCATCTGCCTGGCAAGCACAAAATCCCAAGTTCAATCCCTGGTACCACATATCACAGTGCCAGGGGTGGTGGCTCACGCCTGTAATCCTTGCACTCGGGAGGCAGAGGCAGGAGGATTGCTAACTTGGGCTACATAGTGAGCCCAGGGCCAGCCTGAACTACAAAGTGAGACCCTAAAAAAAAGTCTGAATTTAGGAGTAGTTAAAGATGAGACTGGTAGATACAAAGTTCTGGGCATGGCAGTGAAACTAAATCACATACAGTTAAGTTACACAAAATATTTTAAGGTTTCAGTGTGATACAAAGAGTCAGTAAAAATAACTTGAACAGGGAAATGACCAAATTCATTGAAATATCAGGGAAAATGGATTCAGGCTTGAACAACTGGTTTGACATGGTACTATTTATGAGATCATGAAAAGGAGGGAAAAGCTATATTTTTTTGAGAGGATGGCTAGAATTTAAAAGTATGTAGTTATGTTAGTGCCCAGAAGCTTTTGGGTTTGATTGTATTACTTAATGTGTTTTGCATTTTACATTTGATTATAAATATGCTAAATTTATTTTGAAGATAGTTTGATTGCCTTACAAATATACATACATACTGCTATGCTAGAGGGTATTGGTATCTCTTTAGTTTTGGCATTTTGTAAGTAAATCACTGAGAATAAAGAATACTGTTGATATGGGCTGGAGGGTTAGCTCTGGTTCCGGCACCTGCCTCGCAAGCGCAAGGTCCTGAGTTTGATCCCTGGTAACCATATACAATGCTGGGCATGGAGACTCACGCCCACTAACAATCAATACCGCATACCACAGTGCCAGGCGTGGTGGCTCACGCCTGTAATTCCAGCACTCAGGAGGCAGAGACAGGAGGATTGCTGAGTTTGAAGCTTGCCTAGGCTACATAGTGAGCTCAGGGCCAGCCTGAACTACAAAGCGAGACCCTGTCTCAAAAAAAAAAAAAAATACTGTTGATAGTATAGTAAAACCAAGGAAGTTGCTTTCTTAATATGCAAGTAAGTAATTCTATATCTAGGGCTCTCTACAGACTCAAACATATATAAAGGGTCTTCACTTTTCTTTTTTTGAGACAGGGTCTCGCTTTTGTAGATCAGGCTGACCCTGAACTTACTATATAGCCCAGACTAGTCTCAGACTTGCAGCAATCCTCCTGCCTCTGCCTCCTGAGTGCAGGGATAACAGGTGTGAGCCAGCACCCCTGGCATTGTGACATGTGGTACCAGGGATTGAACTCAGGACCTTGAGCTTGCCAGGCAGATGCTGGAACCATTGATCTAAATCCCCGGCCCAAGGGTCCTCACTTTTGGAAAGAAAGAAAAAAAAGAAGTGTCCTTTTTTCTCCATTCTTTATTATCCTACTTACAGTAATTTAATTTAATTTTACTTTAAGACAGGGTCTTGCTTTGTAGTTCAATCTGGCCCTGAACTCACTATGTAGCCCAGGCAAGCCTGGAACTCAGCAATTCTCCTGCCTCTGCCACCCAAGTGCTGGGATTACAGGTGTGAGCACTGTGGTATGTGGTAGTGATTGCTAGTGGGCGTGAGCCACCATGCTGGGTATTGTTGTTTATGGTTACCAGGGAGTGAACCTTGTTAGGCAGGCACCAGAATCACTGAGCTAAATCTTTGGCCCTTACAGTAATTTTATACAGTAAAGATGTTTATCAGGGTTCATTGCCTTTGCTTTCTCTTATACTGTACCATATTTATAGGAATGTCCTATTTTACTAAAACAATCTCATAGATTTTATACAACCATTATGGACTTAGAGCTCATTGGAGTGTGTGAAGCTGATAATTCACATATTTTCATGCTTTAGATAATTTTATGTTTTGAATTGGGACTTGGTGTGTTCCCCAAGCTCCTCTTTATAAAAACAAAAACAAAAAAACCCCTTTGTGTTGTGTACCTTAATAAACTTCACTGAGACATTTCCATACACATATGTATATCTTTATTGCAGATCGATCATGTCCAGCTCCTTCTGCAAGATCTCCTTATGTATTGAACTTGTAGGTCAATTGATCTTCCTCTCAGCCTTCTGACTAGTTGAGACTGTAGCATGCTAGTTGATTTCTTGCTTTGGTATATTTACATATTGCTGAAGTAGACAAGACACGGGAAGCAGACTGCAGGTATCTTTGTAAGATTAGGGATATGCGAAGATTTTGGACCACTGTTGGTGGTCCATTAAAAAAGTAACATGGAACACCAATATGGACCCCATATATTTTAAATTCTGTAGTAGCCATTTTTAAAACTTAAAAGTAAACATAGGACTGGAGATTTAGCTCAAGTAGTACCTCACCTACCTACAAGGGCCAAATTTCGATCCCCAGTACTGCCCAAAAAAAAAAAAAAAGTAAACATCGTTAATTTTATTGTCATTTAACCTAGTATATTCAAAATAGTATTGTTTCAGTATATATTTAATAAAAAAACAGTGAGACCTTTTTAAGTTCATTTTTTGTACTAAAACTTTGAAATCCACAAGTGTTTTATATGTGCAGTGTATCTCAATTCAGACTACCTAGTCTTTAAGTACATAGCAGCTACTTGTGACTAGTGTGTTGAACACCACTGTTTTAGAGCAGTGATGGTGATAACAGACAGCCCGCTGTGGCACGCTTGCTGTGGATTTGCCCAATGCCCACTTAAACCAAAAAGTAGAGGATGCTTGGCATTTTGCAGTAGTTGAGGGTGTATTTCCAGCATCAAGTAATTTGTATGCTGCTAGTTTTCTTATGCTGTCAAGTATATTAAAGAGTTCCCTCATTTCTCCATTCATCATTTTCCTACTTACAGTAATTTTGTCCAGTAAAGATGTTTATCCGTGTTCATTGCCTTTGCTTTCTCTTATAGCTATTTATTGTAGTGTTCCATTTTACTGAAATGGCACCTTTAAGTCTTAGTGATTTCATTTTTAGTTACAGAAATAACTGTTTTCTGCAACAGATTTAAACAATATTGCAATGTGTATAATACAAACATTTAATGACTAAGTTCTTTTTCCTCTTTCATTTCCTGCTGTGCCAGAGGTAGCCATGGTTTACAGATTAGACAATAATTTTTCTTCTTTGCTTGCTAATTGAGAAGCCTGCACTTAGAAAATGTCTTTTAATGGCCAGGGATGTAGCTTAAAAGTTCAGTGCCTGCCTGGCAAATTCAAGGCCGTGAATTTGATACCTAGTACCAAAAAGAAAAGAAAAAAAAAAAAAAAGAAAAGGAAGAATCAAAAGTTAGCTTATTAAAATTGGAGACAAAAATTTCAAAATTTAATCATTATTAATTTTTGAAAAAAAACCTGTTAATCACAGTCTTCAGAAATGGAAATACTTGTTTTACCATGTAGTGAACAAAAGCTAAGTTGGAACTGTACAGTTTATTCTCGGAATTATAAAAGAATAGGGGTTGGAGCTGTAGCTCTGGGACAGGGCATAGGCTTAACATGGGCAAAGCCCTGGGTTCAATCCCCTGCACCACCAAAACAGAATGGTGTGACATTTTCTTGGCACAATTTTTCCAATAAAATTGTATGATAGTCTGTTAGCATTCTTTATTCTGTGTTTGCTTTTCCTAGCGTTTATTTTAGTGCATCAATTTCACCAAAAGTATTGATTTACCAGTTTCTCAAGAGATTTTCTTAATCCCTTGACATTTTCTTTCTTTCTTGATTTTCTATTCTGTCATCATCCTCATTGAATTTTTTCTTTTTTCTGTTCTTCCCTATTTGATTCTTCCAGGATCTAAGGATATGTTGTAAAATATAAGTACTTTCTTCAATATTCTTTTCATAGACTTAATAACATTTTCTTCAAGAGTTAAATGTTCACATTATAACTGGTTACATGTTTTCTACTTTGTATTATTAGATGTTTATTCTAAGCTGTTAATGAGAGACTGATAGATAAAGCCAGGAATACGAGGTGCAGTTGATGTTAGTGTCCTTCTGAAGGGAATTTTTCAAGTGATCAAGCCACATTGTTGTATTTCATGATAAGGTCTTTGGACTCCTTTAAACTTGTAACCTATAGAATTCAACTCCTCTTTAGTAGTAATGTCCAACTCTTAGGGGGACTTTTATCATGTCTGGCAAATTTTCTGTTCATGCACCATTTTAATCTGTTCAATATGCCTGTGAAGTAAGTTTCTTCTCATAACTTGCCAAGATAAGGGCTAATCAAGTGTGGAGCTGAGATTCTTAATCCAGGATTCACACAGCCTATCTTTGACCACACATAGACACAGATACTATTATATGAGAAAAATAGGTCAGAATTGTTACTTAACTTAGCATTGTTTTGGACATAGATCCATTGTATGGATATTCTATTACAAAAGCATTCCTGTGTGCATTGTTCACAAGCTTTTAAAATTTTTCCTGTACTAGTATTTATTGTTCTTTGTGACTGAGGGGCTTAGATTTAAATATCCATGTGGGAAATAGAAACTGAAGGATTGGGGTGCGGAAAGATGAGTCAGGCACTGAGTGAGTCTTCTGAAGCTTTAACTCAGAAGCACTGTTCCCTTACCCAAAGGGTAGACCAGAAAAAGAATTGATTACTCAGAATAACAGAAAGAAAATAAGCTTTTCTGTTTTTATTTGGACTCTGAGCAAGGGGAAGTTTTCTCTGAGAATTTGAAGCTGTTCTTTAACCTTTGTGTGGGTTTGTATTTCAAATATTTACTAACTTCATGTTCCAGAACACTCCAGTCTGAAAACATTGCAGAACTACTTCAGAGTCACACTTGCAGTTTGGCTGTGTTCTAGATAATGTCCCACCAAAGTTGAATGTATTATGTGCAGTTGTAAAGCAAAAGGAACCCGAATTCCTTCATCAGAAACCAAAGACATAATGAACAGATGAATTAAACTTCAAAAAATAGATTTTCAATGTTAAATTATAAAAATAAAATTATAAATCAATTAAAATTAAATGTCTCATAATAACATTTGGTAAATAAAAAGGTTAAAATGATTAAAGATAGTAGAAAACAAAAAAATTTAAAAGAATAACTAGGCTGTTTAAAACTGATCAGAGCCAATCTTGGTGATGCATCCTCGTAATTTCAAGCACTTCGGAGGCTGAGGCAGATAGGAGGCCAGTTTGGGCTACACAGGAGTTCAAAGCCATCCTGTACTGCATAATGAGACAGTGTCTCTAAACAAACAAGATCAGAAGTAGGGTAGGAGATAGGTAGAACTTATCTAATGAAAACAATAGCTGTTAAAATTAAAAAACTCATCGGATAGGTTAAAGTATAGAATAGGTGGATGTAAAAAGAAAACTTAAGGACAAAGTAGATCTACAGTGATTGTCTTGAAGGAATAGAATTGATAAATGACCCAAAACTCAAATACTCAAATTCAAAAAGTGCAGTACTATCAATAAACACAGCATTGTCCTTGGGACAAAATAATGCTAACCACACAAACAAAAAATGTAATCCCAGTCCTTTTAAGCTTCTAGGTGCGCAAATCACTTTTAGGAAGTACAGAAGCTATAACAACTTAAAAAACAGTACCACACCATGAAGTCATTAACCTTTGAAATGTAGAAAATTTTGAGGGATAAACAGTTTTCTCTTTAACAAACAAATGATGATGGAAAAAACAGTAGCATCATAATAGGAACCCATTGATGGAAAAACCAGTGCAATGTGTAGCTCTTTTTGAATTCTGATTTTAATAACCAGGCTTTTCAAACCATAGTGAGAGTCAGTTGGTAAAATTTAAATACTCAACATGCGCTAGAAGGAATTACTATTTAAAAGTTGAGTATTGATATTATTTGCATTTTTTTATTAAAAAATCTTTAAAAGATAATTTACTGAAGTATTTACACATGAAATAGTATCTGGGAATTACTTTAAAATCCAGGAGGTTAGGGGTGTACTTCAGTGAAATAAGGAAATACTGCCATGATTTGAAGCTGGGTAATGAGTAGCAGTTCATTATGTTTTTTATTTTTGTAGATTGTTTGGAAAGTTTTATAATCCCAATGAAAACAGCAATTACAAAATAATTTGGAATGTAGCTAATTAAATCACAAACTGAAGTAGTTAATGAAAGAAAAATAGAATTAACCCAGATGGAAACAGGAAAGAAAATAAAAGTGACAGTAGAAGTTAATGAAGTAGAAAAATAAAAGTAGAGGTGATCTACCTAACCAGAATCTGGTGCTTTGGAATAAATTTCTGGCAGCAGCACTGATCAAACACATAAGAATGAAAGCACAGATAAGTGACATTAAGAGGCAAAAAGGGAGGCACACTGGGAAACACAGTGGAACCAAAGCAATAACAACTTTTATGTCATTAAATTTGGAAATGGAGGTCAAAAGACAGGTTTTCTGCAATGTGTTGTTAGATTGTCAACAAGAGAACTTGAATGAGGTTGAAACATTTTTGGAGAAAATGAATCATTTTAATTCATTTTCACCAAAAATTTCCCAACAGATCTATAAATGGGTTCTACCAAATAAGGAATAGTAAGCCTTGCCTTATATGAAAAATTTAAAGTTACATTTTGTGTTTTGCAGTAACCCTGATAACTCAGTTAATCATTCTCAACAATAGGAAAGAAAGAAAACTCAGATGAACTTTATGTAAGTGTATCTATAAAATTCTTAGTATTAACAAGCCAAGTGAATAGCCAGGTAATTGTATTGATATTAATTATTCCACATTATCTGTTGTTTAGAAGTGTTACATTTATTATAAAATGACTTCCTCTATAGGTGAGTCTTTCTGAGGGGTATACTTATATGCTTAGTCTTGTCTCATATTTTTTGCCTACCCATTGAATCTTGCATTCAAGATATTTTTACTTTTTTTTAAGACAGGGTCTCACTTTGTAGTTCAGGTTGGCCCTGAGCTCTATATGTCGCCCAGGCTAGCCTTGAGCTCAGCAATCCTCCTGCTCTGCCTCACGAGTGCTGGGATTACAGACATGAGCCACCACGCCTGGCACTGTGGTATGTGGTATTGATTGTTAGTGGGCGTGAGTCACCATGCCCAGCATTGTATGTGGTTACTGGGGATTGAACTCAAGACCTTATGCTTGTGAGGCAGACGCCGGAGCCACTGAGCTAAATCTCTGGCCCTTACCTGCATTTTTATATATGAGAATTGTAGTGGTCTGGTAGTGTGTGCTTTATATAAAAATATAGACCACAATTTTTTGCACATCGTTTGAAGAGATTGCTAGGGTCAAATATTATTGTGTATCATATTGGGGCACTTCTTTATTCTAAAGAAGTTATAATTTAAACAAATTTTATGTTGGTGAAACTTAAATATTTTCAGAAAATAGATAATATTGCCTGCTTTCCATGAAAAATGCTTTCTTCCCTTATTCTCATTTCTACTCATTAGTATACATAAATCAATTGAACCTTGCCTCTTGCTTAGAGGAATTTGAGGAGAAACAAAAGGAACAGAAATAAATATCACTAGACATCTGGGATGGGCTAATTGTAATATTTGACCACTGAACTCAGTTCTTGGGTTTTTCCAGAAAAAAGAACTGGACACATTATCGTATGTCTGGTGAAGGACCCATATAACTTTGTCTGAGAGATGTGTCTGAGAGATTTCTTGTTTTACTTTTTCTTTCTTTTTTTTAAAAGAAATTGAGGCCAGGCATGATACTCCCAGCACTTAGGAGGCTGAGGCAGGAGGAGTGCCATAATTTGAGGCCAGACAGGGCTACATAGTGAGTAAAAGGACAACTTGAACTACATAGTGAGACTCTGTCTCAACCTCACCACCCCCCCCAAAAAAAAAGCAAGAAAATAAATTAGTTTTGGGTTAGGGTTTGGATATAGTAGCATTCAATTTTGCAAAAGTTAGAAAATATTTTCCAGATGGGCATTTCCTGTAGCTGTCAACCATGAGAGCTGAAGTATTTAACTTACAAAATCTTTACATGTGTTGTGAGCAATGATATATGGTTTACTTTTGTTTTCAAAAAAATGGCAAAGACTGACTTAAATGTGGAAGGATTGCTAGATTTAGAAAATCATTTTGCAGCTCTACTAAAGAATGAATCAGATAACCATCAGATTTAGTATTAAGTACTTGGAAAGCTATATTGAGGGAGAAGTCTTGATGAAGAAGTAGGATATTTGTATGTGTTTAAAGTACCACCCCATTGATTTTTTTTTTTTTTTTTTTTTTTTTAGCAGAGGAGGAAAAGACAGTGGTTAAACAGTAGAGAAGTTGGATAATATCTTGATTGGGTAATCAAAGTTAACACCATTGAAAAACTGACAATTGTGTGCCTTCAAATAAGATACCCTAAGTTATCACATTTGTAGTTTTATAGTTGAAAATGTATTACCTGAGTATAATCATGGTGACCTTAAGACAAACTTAAGGATAGGTCTCTTTAGAAAAGGATGAGGAGGAGGCTGAGGATGTAGTTCAGTGGTAGAGCACTTGTCTAGCATTTACAAACCCCTGAGTTTGATCCCTAGCACCACCAAAGAAAGAAAAGAAGGAAAGAAAGGAGAGGAGAGCTGTATTTCTAAAACATCAGTAGCATGAAAGACAATAGAATATCTATATTCTGTATGTGTTTCAGAATCTAAGAGGTGAACAAGACATGGAAATCTTCTGTGTATCTGACGCTAAACTAGATCCTGTATTTGAGTGGAAGATAGGCTGTAAAGGATGTGACTAGATTAACAAAATTGGAACGTATTAACACTGTATTATATTAATGTTAAATTTGTTGATCCTGATAACTGCATTGTTATGAAGAGAATATTCTTACTGAGAGGAAATGCATTTTGAAGTATATAGAATAAAGGGCCACAATGTGTATAATTTGCCATCAAACAACAGTTCAGGAAAAAAATTGGTGTTGGAAGCGAGAAAGATTTTACCATTTTTCTCTTACAACTTGTGAGGAGGCTAAGGTAATATTTATGGTTTAGTTAAGATGCATTCATGTGAACTAATGCATAGAGCTTATAGAATTCGTTTTAGCAGCAATGAATAGTTAAACATGCCTATTAGTTTCTTTCAAATATACTCTAAGTGAACCTTTAGTAAATACTGGATCAGATCAATTCATAGATGAATTATCCATTGAAAGTCTGAAGTATCAAAATTCTGTTGTTGATTGAAAGGGATGCATGTTGAAATGTTAACAGAACATTCTGTTGTGAAAACAAAATCTTGATCTGTGTTGTGCTAGTTAACTTTCTCATGAAGATGTTTCAGAGAGGTGCTTTGAAAAAGCTACTACTATTTTTTTCTCAAAAGAACTTTGAAATTGTAGAAGCAATAGAAAAGCACTCAGGTGTATAGGTTCATTGTTTGGAAGTGTAATAGAAAACAGTATTCGAAAGGCATATGTTAGTAATTGAGTGCCCTCCACCTAGAAGTCTGAATTTTTATTTCTTCCAGAAAATTTTTATTTTGCATAACTCAAAGCAACCTTTTCCATAAAATGGAAGTAAAGATGGAAAGGAAAGAAAAAAATTATTTTAAACAACATTGTATGCTAACAGTCTTTTCTGGATAAACTTCTTGCAAAATCCTCAATGTTTGAGTCCTCCAACCAAACACCCGCAATGGAGAAAAGATAGCCTCTTTAATAAATGGTGCTAAAAAAACTGGGTTTCACCCTGCCAAAGGTTAAAGCTATATCTATGTCTTTTACCTTGCACTAAAGTAAAATCAAAGTGGATTAGAGACCTAAGTATTAAAACAGACACAGTACATCTACTGGAAGATAGGTAGAACTCTTAGAGACATTGGCATAGGGAGAGACTTTATAAACAGAACCTCAGCAGTGCAGGAACTAGCAGAA
Source organism: Thryonomys swinderianus (assembly GCA_004025085.1). Classification (NCBI taxonomy): domain Eukaryota; kingdom Metazoa; phylum Chordata; class Mammalia; order Rodentia; family Thryonomyidae; genus Thryonomys; species Thryonomys swinderianus. Next base: position 51,363 of record PVIC010005400.1, read on the forward strand.
AGAATCAATAGTTGGGATCTCAACATATGAAAAGCTTCTGACTACCAACAGCAAAAAGACAACCTACAGGGCCAGAGATTTAGCTCAGTGGTTCCGGTGCCTGCCTTGCAAGTGTCAGGCCCTGAGTTGGAGCTCCGTAACCACATACAATGCTGGGCGTGGTGACTCATGCCCACCAGCAATCAATACCACATACCACAGTACCGGGCGTGGTGGCTCACGCCTGTCATCCCAGCACTCGGGAGGCAGAGGCAGGAGGATTGCTGAGTTCCAGGCTTGCCTGGGCTACCTAATTAGCTCAGGGCCAGCCTGAACTACAAAGTGAGACCCTGTCTCAAAAAAGAAAAAAAAAAAGACAACCTACAGTATGGGAAAAAGTTTTTATCAGCTTCCTCAGGACTACTATCTAGAGTATATAAAGAGCTTAAAATAATTAGCTCCCCCCATATGTAAAGATCCAGTTCAGAAATGGGCATCTGAAGTGAACATTTTTCAGATGAAGTAAACGCAGTGAAGCAACATGAAAAAATGTTTAGTATCACTGGTCATTTGAGAGATGCAGATGAAAACAACACTGAGATTTCATCTGCACAAAGATGACTGCTATCCAGAAATTAGCCAGCAAATGCTTGCGGGGCTGTGGGAAGAAAGGAACCCTTTTCCATTGTTGGTGGGAATAATAGAAGTTGGTGGGAATATAGCTGGTTCAGCCGCTGTGGAGATTCCTTAAAAACTAGGACTCAAGGTCCCATTTGAGCCAGCTATTCCCCTCCTAGGTATACACACAAAGGGATGAAAAGAATCATAACCAGTGATATATGTGCATGCATGTTTATAGCAGCTCAGTTTGTAATAGCTAAATCTTGAAAACAGCCCAAATACTATTCAACTACAGACTGGAGAAAGATTTTTTAAAAAATAAAATGGAGTATTACTCGGCCATAAAGAATGATAAATTAGAGACATTTTTACTTAACTGGATGTACCTTGAGGACATACTCTTTTTTTTTTTTTTTTTTTTTGAGACAGGGTCTCGCTTTGTAGTTCAGGCTGGCTTTGAGCTCTCTATGTAGTCCAGGCAAGCCTCGAACTCAGCAATCCTCCTGTCTCTGCCTCCTGAGTGCTGGGATTACAGGCGTGAGCCACCACGCCCCGCACTGTGGTATGTGGTATTGATGGCTGGTGGGCGTGAGTCTCCACGCCCAGCATTGTATGTGGTTACCAGGGATCGAACTCAGGACCTTGCGCTTGCAAGGCAGGCGCCGGAACCACTGAGCTAACCCTCTAGCCCGAGGACATACTCTTAAATGAAATAAATAGGACACAGATATGTAGTGCTGTATCAGCATGAGAAACATACTGTATCAGTATGAGAAACTAAAGATGTAAATGAGGTCCAGAATGTATGATAGGTATTGTGAAATAGGAAGAAAATATTCAATGAGAAAAGGGAAAGAGGCTATAGGAGAAAGTAAAGAAGGGAAAGAAAAAATTTAATGGTAAAAACAAAAAAATGGAAACAAAGCTTATGTATGTAGGTATGGGGGTGGTAGGGAGGGCAAGGGAGTGGGAAAAAATGAAAATCAAGATATATACAGGTACAGATTTTCAATGTTGAATGTGATCATAATATATGCCTAAAATTACTAATAAACTCCATAAGGGAAAAATAAGCAAATTAGACTCATGAAAGCACTTACAACATTGTGGAAAATTTGAAACAGAGAGAGAGAGAGAAATAGAAATAGAAATTTATTAGTAAATACTTGGGTAAGACATTTTAATCCAAGATACTTTTTGTGTGTGGGGGGCAAGCATACTTTTAGTGTTACAGGCTTTCTTGCCTGCCGTTGCAAAAGAAGTTCATAAAAATTGAACAGAGCTTTAAATTGTCGAACATAAAAGTCCACAAGATACAGACACTTCTCCTTTTTGTGTCTATGAATTATCATGTAAAAAAATAGTTACAGGTAGTGGTGTATTGGAGTTTCTTCTACTGGCCCGAAAGCCAGTTGTTAAAATTTTAGGAGTTTTGCTAAACAAATTTTAACTTTAGGTTAAATTTTAACTTTTAGGTTGCTAAACACAGCCAATATTAAACATTGTTACATAGGCTTACTATGAAACGTTTTGCATTTAAAAATACTCAAAACTCATCACTTCTACATTTTATTATGATAGAATGTCTTGAATTATATATTTTGTATCTGTGTGGAAATTGTCTTTAATAGTGTGTGTCATCCCTACCTGCATGTTCAGTGACATCACATTGATAGTTTGAAATTAGCCATAGTAAGAATATTTACAGCACAGAGACTGGCAAATGCCATTAAGGTAGGGCTCTGTGTATTGTTTATTGGATGTGAAAACTTAAAAGCGTTGGGTAAAATGCTACTGTCATAAATACCATACCTTTAGGTATATATTGGGAATAAGCTCAAAAACAAGGATGAATTCTTTCATTACTCAGAAATTACCTAATTTAGCAAACATTGACATAAAAACATCATCCAGGCTTGCCTGGGCACCATAGAGAGCTCAGGGCCAGCCTGAACTACAAAGCGAGACCCTGTCTCAAAAAAAAAAAAAAAAAAAAAAACCATCATCCATACCGTACTGCCTCAGAATGCCTTTGTTCATGAGCAGGTCAGTTAGCCAACAGACGCACTTGTCCTCGTTTTGTTTCCGTCTGCGGATGCGGCCTCGGGTGCTGAGCGCAGCCTTGGCTGTCCTCCCACGTCATGACATGTTCATACCTTCCTCCACTCAAGACCGCAGTTGCAGACAAACATGTACACACTTGCTGTGCAGGGTCTTCATGTGCTTTGTAAGCACAGGCCGTAGCGCACAGTCTTCTTCAGTCCAGCGTGCTCCAGAGGGCGCAGAGCAGGTGTGGCGGTGACAAAGTGGGAATAGAGGGGGCAAGAATGTGCAGGGCAGTAATGAGAAGGAGAAGGGTGCACAGAGCAAGCGTGAAAGTAATAAAGCGCAGAACAAGAACACTAAGAAAATTTGGGGAAGTAGCCACTGAGTGGAAGAAGGAAATTGCAGAAAACCATGAGCATGTTATTTATGCGACTCGTGCGGCCTCGAAGTACAAGATGGAGAAGTCAACAGTCTGTACTCCAGTGTGATGAAAACTAAAGATGCCACCCAAGGAGCTGACGTGGCAAAAGGAATTAACCAAGTAGAGGACACAAGTGCTGACGGGTGGAAAAGCCCTCATTAGTGTGGATGAACGAGAAACAGATGGCAGGTGGTAGCACTCATGGAGCTGAGATCTGTGAGAAAGCCAGGAGATTGCGAAGTGATTTACTGCAGGAGAATCCCCTCGACAAGTGCAGCAAGTGTGGGGGTGGGGCTGTAACTCAGTGCAGAGGGCCTAGGTTCATTCTCCAGTACTTTCTCCACCCCCAGTGATCTCTTCTAGGAAGTTTTTTTTTTTTTTTTTTTTTTTTTTTTGAGACAGGGTCTCGCTCTGTAGTTCAGGCTGCCTCTGAGCTCACTATGTAGCCCAGGCAAGCCTGGAACTCAGCAATCCTCCTGTCTCTGCCTCCCAAGTGCTGGGATGACAGGCGCGAGCCACCACGCCAGCACTTAGGAAGTATTTTCTTATTATAAGAATCTTTTTATTCACATGTATTTATGTTGTCTAAATAGGACATTCTGGGGTTCACATATCCTCTTCAAAGTAAAAAATCGTAAGCTTCTGGACCATGGAGATGGTTGTTTTATTTTGTAAATACTTAATAACTCATTATCACTATTCATATAATCTTTTTAAAATTCAGCCTGAGAGATAGCTAGTTGAAAAGATTTGGAAGGCAGAAGTTAATGGTTTAGGGAAATGTGAAAAAAGGATATTTGCATACAGTTTGTGATCTCACGATCTGTGTTGGATTTTACTTTCCTTAGTTGTGTGCTTGGTTACATTGATCATTTTATGGCTGGTTTTACTTGTTTTTTCAAAGATTTTTGTAGAATGGATTAGGAGGCCCCCTACCTAGTCTTTACAAATCTCTTGGCTCAATACACTGTAATTAGTTTTGTTAATTAAGTCACTCCCTCTTTTTCTTTCAGATTGAGGTGGTGCCATGCAGGAAGCAGTGGAGAGATGCAGAGGTCGAGCCAAAAGGCCTGACATGGCACTTTATGTACCTAAAGCTCGTCGGGCTACAACCCTCCTCAAGACAGGTGATAAGGAAAAAAACTGTGATCTGCCTCACTCTGTGGTGAAAGAACAACAGCAAGGTTGTCTTTCCCAAAAGGACATCTTTGAAGACAAACTTGAGGCTCAGAGACTAAGTATTAACCCTGATAAGAAGGAGCATAACTGTAAAGAAGGAAAGAAATCGTCAACAAAATTAAAAAAAGACACGTGCCTTCATAAAAGGAATAAAGACAGGATTTGTACTAAGAGAGGACTCACAGTATCCAAAGAAGTAGTATCCCAAGAACATCAGCAAAGAGTCGCAAATACTGGAATTATGCCTACAGAACCTGTACAAAGATGTTTTAAGCCAAAGACAGTGGAATGTTTGGAGGTTCACGCTACAGATGCGACAGTCAATGAAGGAATACAGCCTTGTTCAAAACTCAGTGAGGTTAGTCAGGTTCTAAGCAGGCCATTTCAGAATGTAGAATTCTGTGATTTCAATAGACAACCAAGTGTGGAAAATTTTGAAGGCACAGATTTGGGAAGCAGAATTGAAACTGATTCCAATGTTGTGGAGATAATACCCCAGTTTGCTAGAGATTTTACTAGTGTATTAAAACCTGAGATTTTGATTGCACCAGCAGAACTGTGCTCAGATTCTGAACTTATGCAGCAAAATGTGGAAATTCCAGATGAATCATTAAAACTGATCAATGGAAGCATCACTGCGATTTCTGTTTCTGGAAGTCCAGATACTGTCATTGATCAGACTTGTGTAGACTTTAAAGTTGAGAATGTAGGTGATACAGCCAGCAGTACAGGTTTTATCTTGGATCAGAAAGGCATAGATTCCATTCCTGAGACTGTGGGTCATATCTCTCATAAAATGACTACACTCCGCAAATTAGAGCACACAAATGGCATTATTGATCCAGCAATGATTAGAGGATGTGAAGAGAATGACAGTGCTGCTGACGAGGTATGTGGAAAGTATGAACCGTCTGATACAGCTGTCCTTGCTCATGAAATAGATAATGGATCTAGGAGCATAGATGACATTACTACTAAGACATGCATGATGGACATTACAGGGGCTGCGTGTGATCATATAATTGTAGGTAGCCCTTGCGTAGGTTACCTAGCTGATAATTGTGGTGATACAAGTAGACTGTCAGAATACATAGAAATGAGTGCAGATACAGCTCCTCTTCCTGTAGTTAGAGGTGAGATTGACTCTGAAAATTTCAGCAACCGGACTGCCTTCTCGGATACTTATGCTGAAAATATTTCATGTAGTTTTACAGAGTCAACAGGAAAGTTGATAGAGAGCGTGTCAGATTGTGCCTCCTCCTTACCTATAAAGAAGATTGCTGGCAGTAATTATAACACTTTTTTGGACTCTGAACTACATATGTCAAATGGGACAAAAGAATTTTCAGGAAGTGCCTTAGGCAGTGATCTAGATAGTACTGGTGATGTAACAGAAGCATTACATGAACTAAGAACTGCTAAAGAATTCAAAACAAAAGAACAAGATGACTCAGAGAATATAGAATTTGCTGTATCATTTCCTGTTAGAGAATCATCTATGGAAATATCTATGGAACTAAAATCAGCTGAAACATCTCACATAGCAGAAAGTACTGCTGTAGAAGAGAGCTGGGAATCTATGTTTAATGATGACGGTGACTGTATAGATCCACGTCTTCTACAAGAGGTATGTTCACTTGAAATTGATGTTTACACAGTTTATAAATTTTGGGAACTTAGATTTGGTAGTTTTCATAGCCCTTTTTTGTTATGTTTCCATATTCACTCATACTCATTTTAGGGATTCCTACAATACCCTAGAAGGGTTGTAGATTGAGAAAGGAGTAGATATTTAAGTTAAAACATACAGAGCTGAACTATGAAGCCAAGTCCTGAGAGAACTTACTGAATGGCTTAAAAATGAATTTAATGGATTCTGGCTATTTGTTGAGGAACTACACAGGGAAGCTTCATCAAAGTGTTTTTCTATATTGACAAGATGGTTTCACATGAGCCCATTTGAGGAAAGGAGAATTATTTATAACTGTTACTTATATTTACTTTTTTAAAATGGATGTTGACTATGTTGTTAAACAGAGCAGGCATGTTCACTTTATAGCCTGCTGGATATTTTTTTTTTTTTTTTTTTTTTTTTTTTTTTTTTTTTTTTTTTTTTTTTTTTTTTTTTTTTTTTTTTTGCTTTTTGAGACAGGGTCTCGCTTTGTAGTTCAGGCTGGCCCTGAGCTCACTATGGTGCCCAGGCAAACCGCCGCGAACTCAGCAATCCTCCCGTCTCTGCCTCCCAAGTGCTGGGATTACAGGCGTGAGCCACCACGCCCAGCATTATATGTGGTAACCGGGGATCGAACTCAGGTCCTTACGCTTGCGAGGCAGGCGCCGGAACCACTGAGCTACCCCTCCGGCCCTCTTGCTGGATATTTTGTCTCTTTTCTT
>PVIC010005401.1:0-58028 GCA_004025085.1 Thryonomys swinderianus
TCTTCTGATGTTGGGAATAGAACCCATAGCTTTGTGTATACTAGGCAAGCCCCCAGTTTTTACTTTGGTACCAAATTTTTCACTTTGGTCTAATAACTAACTGTTGCCCAGTGGAGGTTTTGGTCTTTGGGGGGGTGTTTTGTTTTGTTTTGTTTTGTTTCCATTTTGAAGTCTTCCACCTACTATCTCATTTAGCCCCCACAAAGATATCAGAAGACAGGTAGAACAGACACCCATGATTCATCTTGTAGATACAGGCCTAGAGGCTCTGGAGGCAACCAGTCTTGCCAGAAGGCACACAGCAGTTTGATACCATGCTAGACCACAGTCCAAGATCCCACCTATGACCTTGATTCTTTCCTTACGGCTTGGAAATATCAAGGGCTTTATAAACATTCTCACTGCCTACCTGCTTCTCAGCAAATAAAACAGGCGTAAAATTCTAGAGCAATTATTCTAACCTGTCTGTTTTAAGAGATAGAATCTTGGGCTAGAGATTTAGCTCAGTGGTTCTGGTGCCTGCCTAGCAAGCACAAGGTCCCTGGTTGGATCCCTGAAAACCACATACAACAATACAGGGCGTGGTGACTCACTCCCACCAGCAATCAGTACCACATATCACAGTGCCAGGCATGGTGGCTCAGGCCTATAATCTCAGCACTCAAGAAGCAGAGGCAGGAGGATTGCTGAGTTCAAGGCTTGCCTGGGCTATGTAGTGAGCTCAGGCAGGGCCAGCCTGAACTACAAAGCGAGACTCTGTCTCAAAAGAAAAAAAGAGATAGAATCTTGGGAAAAGGGATGGGGGAGGGGGAGGAAAAGAGAAAGGGAGTAAAAAGATTGAAAATGATCACGATATGTTGTACACATGTACCAGTCCCCCAATTGGAAATCATTATTCCCTACTATAAATACACACTGATAAGAAAGAAAAAAGGAGGACCAAAGGAAGACTAAGTTGCATGAGAGCAGGGAGCAGAGAATCTGACAGTGCAGGGCCAGCTGAACATGCGAGCTCTGATCTCAAACTGCTAGGGATCAAGTCCTGGTATTGACAGTAATGGTCCGATTTCACTTTACCTCTCTGGACCTTAATTTCTTCATCTATAAAGAGAAGATAATAATAGGTACCGTGGGGTTGTTGTGAGAATTAAATGAGCTAATTCATGAACAGTGTCTCCAAGAGTTCTGGCATGCAGTAAGGCTGAGATGTACCTACTATTCTCTGTGAGTGACATGGAGCTAGGCAATTCCCAGTGGCTAGCACAAGGCCGACACAAGGAAGATCCCTGATAAACGTGCAAGTGCAATACTCCCTGGGAAGATGTAAGAGCCTGGGCCTTAAGTACTGACGAGCAGGCAGAGTGGTCGCTGGAGGTCTGGCCCCAAGCAGTCCCCAGTTCCTGGATTACAGGCAGATTTAGGTGGGAAGAAACAGTCATTCCAGGCATCAACGCCTTTTCTAGCTTCTTCAGGCAGCTTTATGCCCATGGCTTGGTAGGTCATGTGACTAGTGGTTAAGGTTCTAGCAACCGAGTCAGATATTTAAATATAATCCCTCATCTGTCATCTGTTACTTATTAGTTGTGCACAGCCTCAGTTTCCTCATCTGTAAAATGAGGTTGCTCACACGTATTCTGCAAGGAAATTGGGTATTCTGCAATGAAATGTTGTGGGGAGGAAGTAAAGTCTCCTGCTCCTGGCTCCATCCATCGTGATGGTGACAATGAACTTAAGGCCACCAGCAGCTCACCCAGATGGAGCTCATCTGATAACCAACTCATCTATCCTAAATGTAGCTTCTTCTGGGCTTTGGGTCCCTCTACCAGGGACACGGTTTATTGGATATCCTAGGCTCTACCCTCAACACCAAAAGGCTGCATGAAAAGGCAGATTCTCTCTTTGGCTTCAGTATGGACTGGGCTCCATGGAGGTGATACAGCTGCTTGGGCAATGGCCCCTCTAGAGCCCACTTGGAGAATCCCTCCCCAGTGCCAGTGCCAGCAACCAACAGCTAGCCTGCAGCTGCTCCAATCAGGTGGGCATCCCAAGCTCATCACACCTGTGCTACAGTTTCCTCACCTTTAAGCACCTGTGACGTTTCTGTTCACTTAACCCATGTTGCAGACAAAGAAGGTTCTATGCTTTCAACCTGAAATGTTCCCCCAAAGTCTCACTGTTCTCAAGTGGGGTCTGATTGCAAGGCGCAGGTCCCTGGGGGCATGACCTGAAGAGTGTGTTCCCATCCCTGGCTCTCCCTTCTCTTTCTATCTGTCTACTTCCTGGCCACTATGAGGTGAGCAGCTTTCCTCTCCCAGGCCCTCCCACCACACAGATCCTGCCTCGCAGCCTGCTCACCATGGACTGAGCCCACCAGCACTGTGAGTCAAAAGAACCCTCTGCTTTAAGCTGCAAGGATCAAGTATTTTGTCCCAGGGGTGGGCAAGTAACTAATATGGAAGTTGAGCTGTAGAATGAGGTGCATTTTCTAAGGCCACATAGCTAACAAATGACAAAACTGGGCCTGTTTGACCTCAAAGCCCTGTTAATTCATCCATCTATCAATTATTTTGTGGAGCTTACCACATGGTGGGCACTGGATCATATTTTCTCTCTCTCTTACATGGGCTATTTCCCAGCATTCCTAAAATCCTAGTGTCCAAGGCAATTCAATTTAAGAGATATATTAAATCCTCCCATCTGCCAGGCACCGTGCAAGGTTCTGGGACAAAAGATCACACAGAATCTTCTGACAATCTTGTGCTATTGATCTTTTCTTCCCCTTTATAGATGACAGAACAGGTGATTCAAAGAGGAACTTGCCCAGGCTCACACACATGCATCCTGCATGGAAGCCTCTGTCCATCTTATCCCAAACTTGCTGTCCCGGAATACAATTGAAAGAAAAATGCAAAGCAAAGTCTGTGGAGCATTATTTATAGTCATGAAACAAGGAACACTACGAGTAAATCTAAGGGCTAAGATCAGACAGGGATAGAACAGCAAGGAAAATGGGGACACACTGATGTCGGGAGCCAGCAAATGACAGCCTGTGGGCCATCTCCAACTGATGGCCTGCTTTTATAAATAAAGTTTTATTGGAATGTGGCCACATCCATCATTTACAAAATATCTGTGGCTGTTTTCTGCTTCAGCATCAGAGCTTAGTACTAGGGGCCAGAGGGGCATGGTCTAAAACTCTAAAATCTTTACTGCTTGGCCCTTCATAGAGCATGTTTCAGACCCTTGATCTGCTTGATGAAATATTCTGGATCTTTTAAGAATGCTATGATAAGCCAGGCATGGTGGCTCATGCCTGTAATCCCAGCACTCGGGAGGTAGAGACAGGAGGATTACTGAGTTCGAGGCTTGCCTGGACTCCATAGTGAGTTCAGGGCTAGCCTGAACTACAAAGCGAGACCCTGTCTCAAAAAAAAAAAATTATCATTTTTTTGTGCTGAGGACATTTGAACTCTCCTGATTATTTTGAAATATGTAATACATTGCTGTAAACAGAATATACCAAGGCCTTTGCCTGAGAATCATGCAATACTGTGTGCTGCAGTGGTACCCACCTATATGGCTTTTCCATGTCATTGTCCCCCCAAAAATGTCAAAGAGAGAAGCACATTAAGCAGTGGTTCTCCACTTGCCAGGGACCGAAGAACCGAGTTCAGTGATGATCTTGCAGAATGTCATGGGAAACACCATCAATGTATCCAGCACCCCAGTGAATTTTGACCACAGAAACTTTTCTTAAAAAATAGTTGGTGCACATCTGCAATCCTAGCACCTGGGAGACTGAAGCGGGAGAATTATAAATTCAAGTCTAGCCTGGATAATTTAGCAATTGAGCAAGATCCTGTCTCAAAATAAAAAGTCAAGAGAAGGGTAAGGATGTAGCTCAGTGTGATGGTCCTGGGTTTAATCCCCAGACACACACACATACACAGAGAGAGAGAGAGAGAGAGAGAGAGAGAGAGAGAGAGAGAGAGAGAGAGAGAGAGAGAGAGAGAGAGAGAAACAAAAGAATAAAATCCTCATGCAGAGACCAGTATATAAATCAAAGGAAGGCACATGCTCTGGTGCCAGTGGAGAGCGTATATTTCCTGTTCCTCTCTATGGCTCACCCTAAGGCTGCCCCTTGCAGGGCCTCTGTGGACCTCTGGGGCTTCCTGGAGCCCCGCTATGTCATGCTCCCCCCAGGGCGCAGGCTGAGAGCCCTGGGGAGCGAAAGAACACTGCTGCCCATGCCTGGCAGTCATGTCCTCTAGGAGTCAGGTCTGAGGGCAACGACGTGTTTTTACGATGAAAATGAAAAAGTGCAGCCCACGTGTGTGCTTTTCTGGAGGGTCTTGGGTGGGAGAAGGAAAAGCCCGGAGTCTCTGTGCCCAGGCTATTCCCTAGTGCTAGTCCACAGCTCCAGGCCTGGCTCCCCAATCCCCGGGACGGCTGGCAGCTGGTATTAGCTTACTATGACCTGCTTCCTGTCAGTGGCTCCGTGAAGAATCTGACGTGAATCGCCACACCCAGTCCCCAAAGACAGCTGTATCAGGTGCTGTCTCTACTCCCATGTCACAGATAAGGAAACTGAAGCCAAGAAGTAATTCTGCCTGTCAAAGGTCACACGGCTGGTAGGTGACTACACCCAGATGCCGGGCCCTTGACAGTTAGTTACCAGTCCTTCTCTCTGGCCTCTCTGATCCGCTACCCCCAGGCTGCCCATGGCACAGTTGGCTTCAAGCTTCTGCTTCCTCTCACTCTGCAGCACCCAGCCATAAGTCCTCAGGAGGCCATCATGTCCTCCAGTGAGGATGTCAGGTTTGACCAGCAGGATGGCAGGGGCAAGAGTAGCCTCCCAGAGGCCAGAAGTCAAGTGTGTAAATATAGACCCTGCAACAGCATCTGTGGCTGGGTACCCCTCATTCCCCAGTGGCACTTTCAGGGATATAGTTTTGGATATAGCTTTAGATGGTGTCTGACTGTCCCCATTGCCTAGAGGACAGTGGGAACCTCAGTCTTTGGGACCAGACGGTCCTGGTTCAGATCCTTGCTCTGTCCCTCAGAAGCTCTGTAAACCTGAAGTTGTTCCATCCAAAAGTGACCTCTTTGAGCCTTAGTCTCCTGAGCTATAAAATGGGGCCAATGACACTTGTCTTTAATGGTCTTTATGGTGACATAGGAAATTCATATCTAAATCCATTTGCTTTTAGTGAAGGATAGTTCCTCTTGTACCTGTTCGTCATCAGTCCCTACAGCATTTGGGGCTGGCTCCTACTGAGGCCAAAGATGCTGCTTCTTCTCAGAGCCCAGTGGCCTGAGCAGCTCCATCGATTCCTACCACATGGCTGGCAAGGACCTGAGCACAGGCGGCACACGGAGATAAACATAGGGTCCAGGCACCTGATTCTAAACAATGGGCTATTCTTGGGCTTTAATTGCTCATCAAGGCCAAGGCAGGCTCTGGGCAGTGCCAGCCCTGGAAGTCTGCACAAGCACTGGGCGGGAACAATGGAGCAGAGGCACCAAGTGCAGGTGTGGAAACACTAGCGTGTGGCCACAAATCCCAGATGTCCCCAAGGGAAAGTGTGTCGAGCCTCTAGGGGGACGACCCAGTCTGTGTACAAATGGGAAAACTGAGGCACCACAAGGACAGAGCTTTGATCACTGTTTTTTAAAAAAAAATCCTCCAGATGCCTCCTCCAGACTGAGCTCTGTCCTGTGTCACAGGGACCTCCCAGTGCATGAGGGGTGGTGCCCACACACGCAATTACACCCCGGGGCCAGTGTTGAGAGGAGACACAGGCAAGGCTGGGAAGATGCAGGCGGTAACCGCCATGAAACAGTCATTCATCCAACAACTGTGTTACCGCAGATGCCAGCGACGCAGCCCGGAGCAGCCTAACCCTGCCTTCGTGGGGCTTCCGGTCTCATGCCACAGAAGCCAGTCATAGGTAAATGGCAAGACGCAGAGCACAGTGTCAGAGTGTGTGACTGTATGAAGAAAGGGAAAGCAGGAAAGGGGACAGCGGGCGCCCGCAGCTGGATCACGTTTTCAGGCAGATGGTCATGGTCAATGCTACACTGGCAGATGAGAACGTGAGTCAGGCGGGGCAAGGAATGCTTTGCCCTCCTGGATGGAGAGGGGAAACCAGTGTCCTTGGCTGACCTGCTTCAGGGCTACAGAGGACAGGAACAGAGGCCGGACCCTGCCCCACCTCTCTGGTCTCACAGCCAGAGTTGTCCCTACCCCTGTGTGACAGGCATCCCCTCCCCCACAGCCATTCCTCATCCCGGAACAGCCCGAGGGAGAGAAACACCAAGGAGCTCTGTGGAGCTGGGGGCCCGAGCCAGGCCTTTCCACCATCACTTCCTAGCTGGATGGTTGCCCAGGAAACGAGTGGACAGCTAGACCCTCTGCCACGGACTCTGCGGCGGGCTTGTCCCTCCACCCATGTGGGAGTCATGGTGTCAGACACACAAGGTCTCTCCACTGCTGAGCTGTGACCTTGATCACTTCAGCAGAGCATCTGTCAAAACCGGATGTGCTGCTCTTGAAGAGCCACTGGGAGGACTAAATAAAGGAAAGGCTAAAATGCCCCTGGGAACCAGTGGCCTGCGATGGGCCTGGTAGGCGGGGGTGTAGCCCCTGTTGTATCAATTCCTCCTGCCTCACCAGCCTGCAGGCCAGAGAGTCCTCAGGATTCCCACACCCCCAAGTGCCCATTTTCTCTGTGTCCACCATGAGCTCCCAGAGAGTGGCCTCTGCCCCCCACGGGTCTCTGAGCCACCTGCCTGGGGCTCAGCAGAAAGCCTGGTTGCTGCTCAATAAATCTTTCATGCGGCTTCTGGGAAAGTTGAACTTGAAGACGAGGGAATGTAGATTCCTGGATTCAGAGTCAGCTTTTTCATTAGTGAAATGATCTTGGGCAAGTTAACTTTTTGTAAATGAAGATAATAACCGGTGCCCCAAATTCTGTAAAATCATAGGGTGATTTCCCTCTTATTGTTTCCGTCACAGACTCATGAGTTGAGACAAGGATTTATTCAGTTTGTAACCTAATACTACAATCCCTCCCACCACTTCCTGTCCCCAGGACATTCTATCGTTAGTTTAACTCACCAGTGACAGGGCACTTACTAGCTCCCGGGCAGCCCATGCCATGTTTTGACTGCTTCTGAGCATCAGAAACCTTGCTGAGCTCTGGGACGCAGAGAAACGAGTGGGTGGTGAGTGAGCCTGGAGGGGCTGGGGATTTGCGCAGGACGACAGTGGGAGGGTGCCAGGGAGCCGAGAGCCTAGAAACGATGTCTCCAGTCGCTGGGCCAGGGAGCATTTCCTGATGTTTCCTCACCACAGGCTGCCAGCAACCCTTCACAGACAAGCTGGCACTGATGGCACCTACTCTGCTCGTGGCTTCCGAGCCAGACAGCCCCTCCAGGAGTCACCCGGCCTGGCCGGCTCCTGCCCGGGGAGGAGCTCAAAGCTGGACCGCAGGGCCCCAGATTCTCAGGCCTGGATATATGATTTATGACTGATGAGCTCACCGGCTGGGGGGGCACTCTGAGGGGAGACAGGAGGGAAGCTGCTTATGGATTTTAACCCTCTGATGTTACTGGCTGGGAATTTAACATCAATAATTCAAGGCAGCGGGGAGGATGGGAGAAGAACAAGGCCAGAGAGAAAGAGAGGTGAGGAAGGAAGGGGGAGGAGGCATGGAGGAGGGGAAGCGGAGAGGAAAGCAGGCACAGACCCCTTTCTTGAGTGCTCCCCGCAGGACCATCCCTCCTTCCACTTGATTAACCTCCCTGGGCTCCGTGAGGCAGACCCTGCTGTCCCAGGAGCTAGAGGAACACACTGAAGCTCTAAGAAGGGGGATGCCTCCGGTTGGTGGGGATTTGAACCTACGTCTGCTGATTCCGGAATCGAGTTCTTTCTACCTCGCCCTGGTTCTGGAGGGTGAGGCTATGGCCCTGCCCACCTTAAAACCTCCGGTTCTAGGTCACACTCTGGGTCTGGCTATGGGGAAGGAAGCACGGAGAGCTTTGCTCCCCAGAGACAAACCAGCCATTGGCCTTCTGGACAGAACCAGAACTTTGTTGCTGAAGCTGAAAAAAATTAACTGCTATATTTAAAAAGCATTGTTCGGTTGCCATGGCAACAGAGGGGCTAAGAATAATATAAAAAGATGATTTGCCAGGTTGTCACTGGCAACCCAATTTTAAGTGTGTGTGTGTGTGTGTGTGTGTGTGTGTGTGTGTATGTTAAAAGGAGTTGGGTGGGGGAGGTGGCCAGGTTCAGACCATCTTCTTTGCTCTGTCTGGCATCATCTGCTCTGCTGACATGTCCAAAAGGTGGCATCTTACCCATCTGGTTGAATCCGGGAAGAGCTGGCACATGCTGGCCTTGAACCTGAAGATAAAGGTGGCTCTCCATTCCCTAATCGTTGTTCCCTCCCGGCAGCCCCTCACCGCCTGGGCTGCTTCCCTCTGCCGTGGAACCCCAGCCAGAGGACCTCGCAAACAGATGGCTCCCCACATAGCTTCTTCTCTCCGACCTGGGAGCTTTCAGCCTGCCTGGCAGACTCCCCGGGGACCACCAGGGAAAACAGATGGCCGAGAGAGAGGAGAGCAGGAGATGGATTTATCGATCTGCAGCGTGGATGTCAGGGGTGGGAGGTGGCCTGGCAGACCTAGGCGTGGGCAGCCTGCTCCCTAAAGGTCCTGCAGAGAAGCACACATGAGGTCCGGCTGGTGCAGGGGATCTGAGGGGACCACAGCAGGACTGGGGAGCCGGGAAGGTGTGCGGGGAACTGTGGGCCCTCATACAACAGCCTGCTGCTCCCTGGGGCTTAAATGGCAATACCCATGGGAAGCACCAAGCAAAGGAACAAACAAAACACCCGGGGCAGTTCTCTGACAGCTGAGTTTTAGAAAGAGGTCGGCTATTTCCACGCGTGTCGCAGACACACAAAGCAAAGGAAGGCTTTGAAACCAGCCAGACCAGGGACCCTGGGCCAGCTTTGTCACACACTGCCGTGTGGGTGTTAGCAAGCCCCTTCACGTCTCTGGGCCTTGGCTCTGCATAGAGAAAAGGACACTCAGGGACTGTGCCTGAACCTCAGGAAACTGAGGTCCATGAGGCACCAGGTCCAGTGCACAGAACATCCCAGCGCTCAGGAGAGCCTGTACTGCAAGCCCTGCCAATATCAAGTTCAAATTGACAGCCATGGGGACCCTTGTGCAAATAAGCAAGGAATGACGGATGCCAGTACATGGGAACAGACAGTGTGGGGCCCCAGGAGGCCAGCCATGCCTGGAGGCCTCAAGGAACCCCAAAGGAAGCAGGAGGGATGGTGTCACTCTAGGAGGATGAGGAGGAGAGGGAGGGAAACAGTCCTGCAGAGGTAGTGGCCTGGGCGAAAGGCAGGGAGATGTGAGCAGGTTAGGCTACCAGAGAAGGAGCAGTGGCACCCGTAAGAGGCTTAGTGGGAGCATGGACTGCAGGGTGAGCTGGAGGCCGGAGAGCCCTCGGGAGCTAGTACAAGGGCACAGGCCAGAGCTAAGGTGCCCAGCTGAGGCGGGAAGGCACTTTACAGTTCACCAGACGCTTCTACGTCCACGACTTCATCTCGCCTCCCTAGGACTGACAGAGGGAGTTCTGTTTAAGCTGTCTCCCGGTCTCTGCATACCATGGCTCCCCACCACACACATGTGGCACTGTAGCTACTCCCTGATGCCCACGCACTCCCAGGAAGGGGAGAGTCCGTGGGGGCGGGCGGAAGGGTAGAGATCAGGGAGTGGTGACTGAGGGCTTCCTGGAGGGGGGAATCAGGCAACTTTCTCAGCAGGTAGTAGGGCACAAGGAAAACCATGTCTGGACCTGCTGGGAGGAAGGAAGGTAAGGGGAGGAGCAGGTACGGGCCAGGGACCATGAATGCCAGGCAGTGGGGTGACATGCTCCTCCAGGCAGCAGAGCTGTGGGGAGCTAGGACCATCGGGGAGTTTTGGGAAGCCAGAGTGGATTATACGGACTTCCCTCCCTTCCCCATCACGGGCAGGATCCTCTTTTCCTAGCAGTCTGAGGGTCAGCACACACCCTGAGCCACAAGCAGCCTACCATGGAAAACGGGTACATGTACTCTGCGGCAGGTTTTATTTGAACAGAACACATCCCTGCTGGCCACCTTTAGGGACCACAAGCTACTACCCTGTGTCTTGGGCTACCTGTTCCGGGCTCGGTTTCCCACAGGGAAGGCACTCAAAGCAGTGCCTTGGTGCGTATTCTGGCCTGGAGGGAGCGCAGACTGAGTCGGCAGCATCCTGCCCCAGTGGACACAGCGCCTAGGCGGGGCAGCCCTGTGAAGACTGGGCCTTGCTGCTTCCCTGCTGCCTCCTCCTGCAGCCAGTGTTTGTTGAGTACCTCTTATGGGGTAGGCACTGAAGGAGACAAATAACACTTCGGCCCTCTTGGGACTGAAATTCTAGCTGGGGAAATGAAATATGTCAGGGGAAGGAAACAGAAACTGAGGAAGGGAAGAGAAAGTAGCAGAGGAGGTGAGAGGGAAGGATTCTCTAAGGAGTTAGGGTTCCTGGGGCAGCCTTTGAGCTCAGGTCTGGAGGAAGTGAGAGAACAGTGGCATTTCAGGTAGAAGGAATGGCCAGTGCAAAGGCCCTGAGGCAGGTGTGCTTCTCAGACTCTGTGCCTGATGCTCATGGGGAGCAGAGGGGCACAGATGTGGTGAGAGACTTTCAGGAGTCACAGTGCTGATTGGTAGCCAGGCAGGGTCACAGGGAAAGATGTCTGGCCCAGGTCAGGGACTCTGGCCAGAGGACGAGCACTAATTATTGAAGGAGGCAGAATAGGCACTGAATCTGCTGCTCAGTTGCCCGTGGCAGGTTCCAGCTATGCATGGTCCTGTCACACAGCAAAGCCCACGTGGCCAGGAGTGGATGTCTTCACAGATCTGCACTCAAGTGCAGTTCACAGAAATGATCGCAGATCCCTAGAATCTGTGATCCTAGAATCACAATGAGGGCAGATCACAATGATCCTCTGGAGCCAGAGGACCCAGACCACCCCAGCGCAGCTTCTCAGCACGAGACAGGCCCACTGAAGCCACTCTCAGACACAAGAAACTGAGGCCCTGTGCCCTGAGTGCCCCCTACCCTGAGTAGCCCCTACAAAGCAGCCAGTGGGCGGGGGGCAGGACCTCCTAACAGATGTCCAGGCTCCCAGGCTGGGGAGGAATACAAGCTTTGGGTAGAGACAGGTATGGTCTGGGGGCCCAGGCATGCTGGCTGTGCATATGCGCCCCTTGCTTGCTAGGTTGTGGGGTCTTTCTGAACCTCAGTTATTTCATCCATAAAATGGGGCTAATACCGCATGTATCTCACATGGTGGCTCTGACTTAAGCTCATGTATGTAAAGGGCATGGTAAACGTGGCCAGGCTCGCTGATCTTGTGATCATCAGTGGGACTTGACCTAGTCCAGGACGGTGAGAGTCGAGGCTAGAGAAAGTGAGGTGCCTCTTGTAAACTGCGTGGTTTGGCTGGACGGGAAGGACTGGACCAAGCGTAGTTTGTTGCCCAGAAAGAGAACAGCATTAGAGAAGAGAAATGCCCAGGGGGAAGGCACAGTGGTGAGCTTTTCCGGGTGGTTCTCTGCTGGCCAGGCCTTCCGTGCTGGGGAAAGGCAGTGCAGGGTGGCGAGGGGAGCAGAGGCTCTTTTGCATCCATGTTTCAACAGCATCTTGAACCAACAGTCATTACTGCTTTCACAGGAATAACTCACCTGTCTATAAAAAACTAAGGCACCTAAGTACGTCATATTGTCTTCCTGTGGCTCAGTTTTTCCGTCTCATGATGGGTGTGTCCCTGCTCAAAAGTAGAAGTTCCTGAGCTGTGTTAGCTGCAGACTGTACCTTCCTGCTCAGAGCGTCCTCACTCCTGCCAGGGGGCCTTGGGCACACTGGAAAGCCGTGGGATTCTTGAGATATCTGTTGTGGCGCCCAAAGCATGGCCACAGCGAAGGCTGACAGGGTGACCCAGCTCAGGAGACAGACACACAGGCCCTTCCTCAGCACTGCCCATCTTGGACACCAACACGGCGTGGTGGGCAGACAGCAAGAAACTCGCAGGCTTGGCCCCATCCTGTACTAGGCCAAGGAACAGCAACGCCAGCACTGGAGCCTCAGACTGTCTGCTTCAGGCCCCGTGTCCTTTCCTGCAGTCCGGGCAGTCTCTTGGCCTAAGTCGCACAGGCTAAGAAGACAGCCAAGACAGACACGATTTATCTCTGGTCACACGAGGGCTCAGGCTGTGCAGGTTGGCCAGGGCACAGGCACAGCCTGCCCCACAGCAGGCTTCCTCAGTGCACACCGGCTCCAGCTATAGCCCACTGGCCTATCCTGTGCCTCCTGCTAGACCTCCACCTGTTATCAGGTGCTGGAAAGTCCTCAGAGCATCCAGGGACTCTGACGCCCAGCAGTGCCTCTCACAGGGATCGCAAAGGGGCAGGACTGTCATTCTTCACCCTTGAGACGTCCCATAAATGGGCCGGTCCGGTCACTGGCTGGCACACCAGGAATAGTGCTGTGTCTTTCTAAAAAGACAGGACTCTCCCAGCCCCGGCAGTGACCAGCTGCACAGGCATCGCACCTCCCACAGTGTGCTACACACAATCCCCACATGGACGCAAGGTCCTGGGTGGGGAAATCGGCACCCTGTGCACCGCCAGTGGGAATGGAAAGCGGCACAGCCACTATGCAGATTCCTCGAAAACATAAAAATAGAACTACTGAATGATCTAGCAGTCTTACTTCTGGGTATTTATCCAAAAGAATTGAAAATAGGATCTCAAAGAGATGTCTGCACTCCTCTGTTCAGCGCTACACTGTTCACAATAGCCAAGATGTAGAGACAACCCCAGACGCCCATCGACAGATGAATTGACAAAAAAAAAAAAAGCAATGTGTGCGTGTATATCTGTGTAATCAAATATTATTCAGCCTTAAAAAAGACGGGAAACCCTGCAATATGTGACAACATAGATAAGCGTGGAGGACATTATGCTGAGTGAAACGAGCCAATCACGGAAGGACAGATACTTGCATGACTCTACTCGAGTGAGGCATCTAAAATGGTTAAACTCAGAAAAGCAGAGGGTGGGATGGTGGTTGTCAGGAGCAGCAGGAGGAGAAATGAGGAGCTGCTATTCAATAAGCCTAAGTTTTCAGGGAAGCAAATTGAATAAGTTCCAGAAACCTGTACAGCATTGTGCCTACAGTACTGCGCTGTACACTTACAAATGTTTTTAAAGGATAACTCTTATGTTAAATGCTCTTAACTATAACCTTTTTTAAAGCTCATAATGCAGAACAAGAGATGTAGGTAGGTGCACGAGTTTAATTATTCACGCTAGTGGCAAATGTTTGTATAATATGTACCCTGTGCCATGCCAGACCCTGAGTTTTGGTCCACAATAATTCATTGATCGTATCATGAAGGAAATACCATTATCACCTCTACAAAGTAGGTGAGGAAACTGAGGCATGAGCAGGTTGCAAACTTACCCATGAGCGTTCTGCTGCTCATAGAAACAGAGCGGAAGCCGGAAGCCAAGCAGGCAGCTCCAGAGTCTGTGGTCTTAGTATGACTTTTGCTGCCTCTGGGGACACAGAACACTTTTCCTAAGAAAGATGCACATCAAGGAGCAAAAAGGACATGGCGACCCTCATGCTAGGAAGAAAGCATGGACATTTTTCTAAAGGAGCCACGCTTGTCCTGGAACTCTCAAAGACAAAGAAGCCCCACTCTCCCTGAGGCCTAATGAAGCCAGCAGCAGAAGGGCCACAGGAGGGGCTGAGGGAGCCCCGCTCAGGGGACCTCCGGTCTGCTCTTCCCCGCCGGCTCCAGCTGCGAGTCCCCAGGGCCTCTGGCTGGGGGTCTCCTTTGCAGCCTTTCCCTAGCTGTGGCTTTTCCTGCTTGCCTTCCTTCCGGGGGAATCCTTGTCCCATGTCCTTTCACCTCTGATCTCTCCAGACCTAGCAGGGTGCTGAGATGGAACTGGTGCTTAGGAAATATTTATTGAATTGACGTGAATGTTCTCTAGATGCCTGACCTGACTGTAAGATCAGCAAAATAAACTTGACCTACTCTGTCTCTGTCCTGCCCTCTCTCCTCTGTCTCTCTGTCTCTCTCCCTCTCTCTCTCTCTCTGTGTCTCTGTCTCTCTCACTCTCTCCCTGTCTGTCTCAGTCTCTCTCTGTCTCTGTCTCTCTCCTTCCCTCTCTGTCTCTCTCCCTCTCTGTCTCTGTTTCTGTCTCTGTCTCTCTGTCTCCCTCTGTGTCTCTCCTTCTCTCTGTCTCTGTCTCTGTCTCTTCCCCTCTCTCTCTGGGTCCACTTCCACAGGTATTATTCAGTAACCACTGTACACAGGAACTGGAGACAGCAGGGCAGTCTCTAATCTCCAAGTACTCCAGCCTGATTGGGAGACAGACGGCACAACACCCTTGTGGTGTGGCAGACACTTGGGGTGAGTCTAGGCAGCATGGGAACATGTTGGATGGACAGGTGTATGTGCGGGGATCCTTTTCCCTGAAGTGGCTTCTCCAGGAGACCTCAATTTTGTGTGAGAAGTTGGGAGGTGGAGTCAGAGAACAGAGCCTCATGTGTGAGCTGGGAGGAGGGAGGTTAAACAGTTTTCAAGGCAGAGGGAACCAGGAGCGTGAGGCCAGGAGCTCGGGAGCTGCGCCACGCTGGGGAGTGGGTGCCGTGCCTTGGTGTGGGAGAGAGAGGGAGCAGCAGCAGGTAGATGGAAGCAAGTCACGGTTTAGGAATTCAGCATTTAACAACCTAGGGGCAATGGGAGGCTCTAGAACGGGGAGCCGAGCAGGGCACGCTGGGACCAGGTTTGTGTTGTAAGAAGATCCCCCTGGTTCACCAGAAGGACCAGTCAGAATCAGAATCAACTGTTGAAATCTGGGTCAGACACAGCCCCCCACAGCGGGAGCGGAAGGAAGGAGCACTTGATGGTCCTTGAGCTCCCAGGGCCCAGTGGCCTTGGGCTGGGGTGGTGGGGGCAGGCTGTATGCATCAGAGATGAGGCCTCAGGCTGAGGCAGGTCATGCCCTCCAGGGAACCCCTCTCTCTTCTGCCACACCCCCATCTTCATTCCACTGCTATAACTGGAAGTCGTGGAGTGCTTGGGGGAACTCCACGAAAGACTAAACCTCTGGCTCCATCGCAGGAACTGGGAATAATTTCACTCGCAGAAAATGTACCAGCACCATAGAATAATAGCCACACACACACACACACACACACACAGTATAAAAATATACCACAAAACCGCACAGAGCAGCCTGGTTCTGATATGTCTCATTAATATGTTTGCTACTTGTCCGTTTCATTTCACTGCCTGTGAGCACTCATTAGCAGCCAGGCAGCAGCAGGTGCCAAGAGCCTAGGATGAGCCAATGGGAGGAAAATATCCAATTGAGGTAATTATAAGTAATAATTTTGTTCTTTGCTGCCAAAAGGGAAGAGATAGATAGTTCAGCAGGGGAAGCTGTGCAGAGAACTTGTGGAGCCCAGGGCTAGGGGGAAGCTTAGGGTCAGCTCCCTGGTGGGTTTCTATGGTCCAGGCCAGAAGGCTACCTGACTGAGTAGATCAGCATAAAGAATGATCAGCCGAGAACCCTGGTCTCCCCTGAAGGTATGAGGCTGCTTGGCTTTGGGCAGGGAGAGCAAGCAGGTTTCCTAACTTCCCTCAAATGTCGTCACCTGCCTGTGCAGCCAGAGGCACCGTGTGAGCTAAACTTAGCTTTTAGTTTCTCCTGGGAGCAAAGCGGGTGAACCAGGAATTGTCTGTCCAGGCCTTGGGGGGTAGTACAAGATCATGTCCTGCCCACGGGCTCCAACATGGATCCCCCGACTTTCCAAAGCACTCCAGATAAACAAACATCGCTTCTAGTTGACCAGGATGGTTTGCAAACGCAGCTGCAAGAACAGTCTCCTTGCTGCTGGCGCACCTGGGGCACACTGCACATGATCCTCCACTGAGGGCAGTGCGTGAGGCTACTGCCTAGGGAACCGGGTGGCCACGCCACATGGACTGTCCAGGGCTGACTGAGCAGTCAGGTGTTCGACTCCTTACAACTGCTGCCAACTGAAGTGTGGAGAAGTGTCCCCCGCAGATCCCCACTCTGCAGCTGGACAACAGGCAGCAGCCAGAGGATGGACTCGCCCCAGATCACACACTGAACATCTGGCCAGACTCAGCCACTCTGAGCCTTTGGGTCACGTGGTGGAGAGTGAAGGTCTCCTGACGTCACCGTGTGGGAGCTGCGATGGGCAAGGCAGGCAGGTCGGGGTGAGCCATGAGGTGTTAGCCACCTGCTGCCAGATCAAGGCTGAGGGTCTCGGCCAAAGCCTCCGCTCTAGCCAGGTTACTCAGCTGGTCTGCACTAGATCCTGCCAGATCCTGTCTGAAGTCACGAGCTCCAGCCCAGGTGGGTCACTCTGGGCCTGGCTCAGGCAGGGGAGGGGATCAGGCTATCGATATGACTTACCCAAAGACCTGCAGCAAGTGAATAAAAATGCAGAACTGAAACCCAGGACTCAACAATCTTTACCATCTTTTATGAAACAGCTAACCCAGCACACAACACCCACACACCCCCACAACCACACACACACACACACACACACACACACACACCCCAAAGTACCAGGTTCTAACTAGTACCCCAGACCAAGAAGGCTTCCAGATAGCAGAAAGGCAGCCAGGCCTCTAACCTCACGCTACTCTTGAGTCTTTCTTCATGTGCACCCTGGCTACAAGCTCGCTCCGGTTACAGAGACAGGAGATGATTGTTGTCCTCAAGGGAAAGGTGTCATGAGGTGGGAGAGCCTGGATGTCCTTCCTCCCGAACTGCCCTGTGGCCCAGAGGGACGGTCAGCTTTCACGGGCAATTGAGGACCTGCCTGTTGCAGCGGCAAAGAGCTAATGAAGAACCTTCCAGAGCCCAGGACTGTGTACTGCTGATGACACCAGCTCTTCCAAGGAGGACCGGCAGCAGCCTGGAGGGAAGCGTCTCTGTGAACCCACGTGGGAAGTGAGGGGACATGGAAGTGCTAGCGGAGCTCTGGGACAGGCCCAACAAGGCTGAAAAGCAGGCAGCGGTCCCACCTCACAGATAAGGACAGAGAGATAAGGTGACCCATTTTAGGGCCAGAAAATGGCTTTGCAGGGCCTCTCCACATTGTACTATGCCCTATACTTTCCAAAACGTATACTTTTGTTGAAAAAGTGGAGACATCTTACAATAATTTTGTTTTTGGAATGATTTTCTGTGAGAAACCTATTGGATTAAGTATGACACATCTGTAATCAGGACCCTTGACCAAGCCAACCCCAGAAATGGGACAAACCAAACCAAATGGTCAGTCAGGTTCCAATACATAAACCAAAGAGTAAATTCGGATCAATAGGTTCCATACTTGAAATCAAACATTTTCTTTGCATGTCTTAAATCTTTTTTGTAAGCTCAGGAGCCTATGCTGACTTGTGGTAAGTCAGACCTAGAGTGGAGTCAAGGCACTTTCTGCCAGTTGGGACAAAGAAATCCCCAGATAGTGAACAGTTTGGCCTGGAAGGGCTCTGGAGAGATTGTCCTTGAGTAGCTCATAGAGAACATGTGGGTATTCGCTCTTAAACTCCAGGGGTCCTGGGGTGTCATTTATCATCACTTTCCACATTGCTTAAGTAAGAATCACAGTTGGCCCAATTTGGGAATATGGTGGTTAGGAAACTCCTCATGTAACGAAGCTAGCAAATAGCCATGTCAGGATTTGAGCGGTAGGCTCTGGAGTCCAAGATTCTCAGCACTCTGTTACACTGCCTCTCAGGCTAAAGCAGCGATTTGGGGCAAGTCTAATTCAGGCATGTGGAACAATAAGGGAGACCAGTCGCTTTGGAGACGGCTGCGGGTGGAGGGTAGGATGAAGGCAGGCAGGTTTTAGCTGGCTGACAGGAGGAACTTTCTAGCCAGCAGAGCTCTGAGTCCTGAGTTCCTGGCCACCAGCAGTGTACAGGGAAAGTGGAGGTTTCCGTGTAGGACCTCTGCTCAGGTCAAGGCCTATACTGACCCACCCCAGAGGCAGACCTGAGAACTCTCTCTGCCTTTCTCAAAGCCACTTCCTCCCCTGTAAAAGAGACAATGACTGCCTCTAGCTAGGTACAGCACCAGCAAAGGTGGAGATACTGCATCAGAGGCCAGAGCCTGACTGGCTCAGAGGCCCGCCTGAGGCCTCCACCATGTTTAGTGGGTTTTTCCAAGAAGGGGCT
Source organism: Thryonomys swinderianus (assembly GCA_004025085.1). Classification (NCBI taxonomy): domain Eukaryota; kingdom Metazoa; phylum Chordata; class Mammalia; order Rodentia; family Thryonomyidae; genus Thryonomys; species Thryonomys swinderianus. The sequence goes on from PVIC010005401.1 coordinate 18,350, forward strand.
ATTGGCACTATGCATGTGTCATTTCATTTTCTCCTCACATCCCTGAGCTTGGGCTTCCTTCTTCCTACATCACAGACTCAGCAAAGCCTCCGGCCCAGGGCCCTGAGCAGCTGCCTGAGGGCTGGGTGGGCTGTGAGGGTTTCTGGAAGCCACCTCAGCCTTTCTACCACCAGGGAAGAGTCAGAGTGGCAGCCTCTTCCTGTTGCTCCTGACCCTGGCCCCAGCCAGGAAACAGGCTGGGCCACCAGGGATCCCAAGGAGGAGGGAGGCATGCAGCCCCAGCTGGGGTGGGGATAAGATGGGGGAGACACTGACAGACGGAAATGAAAGTGGCCTTGAGAAAAAGGAACGAGGGAAGAAAAGCAGAAACTAAACAAGTGACAAAATGAGAGTGTCCAGAGGAAGTGGCCGAGGGGTGTTGGGCTGCTGGAGGAATCCCCCGCAGACCGGTGTTTCCTCTCCTCTCAGAGGATGGGTGGGGGACCAGTTGACCAGCTGCTCTATCACCTCAGGTCAGAAACAGCCTGGGCGGCCTTGGCAAGGACGCCTGAGTCCCACCAGCCCGGGAAAGAGCACTACATGCAGAGCCCAGGCCCAGACTGGGCTCCTGTCAGCCTCCTGTCAGCCCCTCTTGCTGGACAATGCTGGGACATTGAAGAGGCCTTGCTGGGCCTCAGTTTCCTATCTATAAAAGGGTGTTGCTTCACTGAATCCATGGCACCACTGGGAGTGTCCTGAGCCAAACACTGTCCCAGACCCAACGAAGGGGCAGGACCAGGGGCAGCGCTCAGGCCTGCAGGATAGGCCCTTGGGATCCCTGAGGAGGCAGGGTGCCTTCACTTGCTGCTTAAATAAACATTAACCCAACACGTACTGGCCCTTCGCCACCCTAGGCTTTGCTGGCTTTTGAATAAGGGCTGCGTGAGGGCTGGCTTTGTTCCCAATTACAGACCTGCACACAGACTCCAGGCCCCGCTCCCTCTTCTCCCAGTGTCACTGTGTGACCTCAGGCAAGTGCCTCGGAACAAAGGCATCCCTGCCTCCAGGGTGTGAGATTAAGGGGGTCAACCCGGAGCACCCAGCCTGGCAGGGAGGAAGATGTCAGGGCCTGGGGCTCTGGGTACTGGGCAGGGACTGTGTGGCTGTGCCTGCCAGGCAGCAGGACAGAGCAGGGGAAGGGGTGAAGGACAGCAGCAGCAGGGTGCCCAGAGGCGTTCAACTTTCTGCGCAGGTCAGGCTGACAGTGCCCACCGCAGCCCCAGTGCAGGGGACGCAGCAGGCAGACTTCTGTTTAGGCCCAACCGTCTGCGGATGAGCCTGGGGAACTCCCCGGTAGGGCGGGCAGGGTTCCTGTGAACTGGTCTGACCTGGAACTGGGGCTGCACAAGTCAGGGCAGCTGCTGTGGTGGAGATGCCACCAGGCCCAGCTCGGGTCCCAGGGAGGCCCCGGAGGGGTTTCTCCGTGTCACATTTGCTCAGTGCCAAGGGCCTCTTTTGCATAGAGGGCAGCTGCTGTTTGGAGGCCTTGATGCCACCCTGGGGCTTCACACAGCTGCAGTCTCACTCTCGGTCACAGCACCCAAACAGGCCATGGGCTGCCGGCATCTTGGTCGTGTGCCTCCCAGCCCCAGCCATCCAGGGAGAAGCAGAAGACGGGCCCCTTGCCCGCCAGCCCCAGGACTCCAAGCAGCTGGTCCCCGTTCTGTAAAATGAGGGCGATCACCACAGCTGCGTGGCAGAGTGAGTGTGAGGTGGGAGGAGGGAGAGATCAGTACTCGGCAGCCCTTTCCCTGCCTGCCACGTCCACTTCTGCACAGACAGCGAAGAGTGCAGAGACGCCTCACCCCTGCCCGGGGCGGTCACTCGCGGCTGTGTTCTCCCACAGTGCTCCAACGGCTTGTCCGCAAAACAGAGAAGACTCTTGGCAGGCAAAGCTCACCCTCGACGCCCCCTTTCCCTCCTTCTGCTCCCGGGGCCCACGGTGCTTCTTGGGACTCTGAACGTCCTTTCCCAACTCGCTGCTGGGAAAGGATCTGATCAGCCGTTGACCTTGGAGAAGAGAGGGACAAGCAGGACCCTGACTGAGGCCACAAGTTCCTCAGCAGAAGTGTCTTTAGAATCAGAGTGTCCTGCATGTTACAGTCCTTGGGGGCCTCCCGGGCCTTTCCCTGCCCTCCAGCGGCCGGCCCAAGCCAGCTCTGCATCAAACGGCCAGGGCGCGAGCAATCTGAAAAGAGAGGAGTGAAGCTCCGGCTGTCAGACTGAAGCCCAACGCGAGGGTCCCATCTCCTCCTCTGCTGATATTCTTGCCCAGGGAAGCAGAGAGCAGCACAGGGATCCCATGCCCATTCTCCTCAGGAAACGCACCTGTAGGGAAAGCCTCTGCTTCCTATTGAGAGTCACTCTCCCTCTGGGGCACCTGAGAGCCCCACAGGACCCGCCTTGGGCAGCGCCATCATGTCCGCCTGGGAAGACTCAGCTGAGGCTTCGGGAACTGACCCAGTGCAGCTCAAGGGTCACTCGGCCAGGGAAGAACCAGGAGCCGGGCCTCTGCCCACTACCACAACCTTGACCTTGACCTTGAACAGGCTGCTTCTCTCCTGCGCCTCATCTGCCTGCAAAGGGAAGAGCACCTGCACCCCCCAGCCCCATGTGCTGGCTGCACACAGCTCAGCCTCCCTGGTGTCAGTCCTGCGGGCCCCACCTTCCTCTACGCATCCAGCACTCAAACGGCCAGCAGCCCAGAGGGCCCACTCCCGGGCAGAGGCAGGAGGGGAGCACCACTGAGCCACCAGGGGCATGCTACAAAGGCTGCAAATGAGAGCCTTGGGGAAGGCAGGCGGGGCACATCCACACGGGGTGCTCATGATCTCCGCATGTTAATAATGCATGGGCAGCCGGCACGGGGCCATCATAGGCCGAGGTCAGGTGGCATTAGGAGGCCTCTAATGGTCCTAATTACTCAGGGAGGGCTCCCATGTGGGATATGGGCGGGAAGCCAGGATTCCGGGCACTTAGACCCCACAGGTGGGAGGCTGGGGGCAGGGCCAGAGGACAGTTTCCATGGAGCAGAGCCCCCTCGTGCAGTGCAGGGGATGGGTGAGCTTTTTGCACCGCGATGAGTACACTTAGGAAGCAGGGCAAGGGCCAGATCCTGCAGGCAGGTCACAAAACCAAACTCCGGGCTGCCCAAGTCCACTCTGTGCAACCGCTGCCTGGCGCCTCTGCTTCGGCTGTCTGAACATGGCTGAGGATGAGGCACGCACTACCTCCTAGAATGACACTCATCCCTTGTTTAAACAGATGTGACTTTGAGAGACAGGTATCATCGGACACAGTGCTCATAAAATCAAGTGACATTGTCAGTGGAAGGAATAAATCCAGTAAAGGGCTGACGTGAGATCCACATATTAGGTTCCAGTACTGGGGAATCTGCTTGTCCTCCAGTGGCTCCAGGCTGCCAGCGTGGACAGCTTCCCCAGCCGACCACCCTGCACAGTCCCTGAGCTCACCCCACAGCCCCACGGGCTCCAAGGGGTCCCTTTGTGTCTTCATGTTTATCAGTGCAGAAAAGCCACCCCCTACCTGGCAGCCCCTGCGGGTTGCCAAACTCTAAGATGCCTCCTGGTGACTCTCAGTGTCCTCAATGAGCAGGGCAGAGCCGGATACTCACAGGACACGGGGACAGGCTGTCGCCTAAGGCTAGCTTATCAACGGTATTGTGGTTTTACCCTGGATCCCTCCTGATGGGGAAAGCCTGTGCCCAAGTCATAAGGGCAGTCCGCAGCCTGTGGCACGGCCCTGTCCAAGGAACTGAAGTGCCCTGCAACACTCAGTTTTGATATGCCAAGCACCTGAAGGTGCCATCTCAGAAAAGGCCCTCTGGCTCCGGTGCAGCCTTGGGTGACAGGTGCCTCACAACAGTCCTTGTTGGGACATGCTCAGATCAGCTTCTAGATTATTGACACTCAGAAATGCTTCACACTGAAGCCACTAAGTCTGGGGTCACTTACTATGAATAGTACATAACCAAGCTCAGAAACTTCTGGTTAGGCACGAACTATCCCGCTGGCCCAGAGCATTTCTCTACAGAGGCTATAGCAGAAGATGAGGCACAGAAGCCCAAGGTCTGTGGGGGAAACAGAAAAAACAAGATGTGGTCCCAATCCTTCGGAATATGAGATAGGTGGCGGAGGCTGGCAGCGGGAGTAAGGAGAGAATTACGGCTAGGGAAGATATCAGGAAGGAGTTCCAGGAAGGACCAGTCCGATGGGCAAGGCTTCAACCAGGTTGTGACGGACTAGGAGAAGTGGTGTTTCTCTGAGGGCTTCTACATTAACTGCTATGTCCCTGGCACTGTTATCCCTACTTTTTGGATGTGGAAACTGATGTTTAGCCACTTGCCCCAGGTCACAGTGCAAGAAACGGAAGGATCGAGAAGACCATGCCTCCAGCCGCCTAGCTGTGGGATAGAGGTGGAAGAAGTACTAGGGAAGGCAGTTGGGGAAGGCCACACTAAGGAAAAGCTGAGGGAAAGCAGCCAGGAGGAAGGGATGCAGGAAGGCCGAGCCAGAAGTCAAGGTCTACCTTCTATGTCCCCAGCCTGTCTTCCCTGCAGCCCAGGCCCCACCCTCCCCCAGGATACCCACCAACGCTCTGTGGGCTTCCTGTCAGGTTGACCAATCCCCACACACAGCTCTGTGTACTCCCCTGCCTCCTCCAGAACCAACCTCCTGCCCAGGCCTGCCTACCTCAACAGGCCCCAGGAGCCCCGAGTTACAGTGCCTGAACCTCTCTTCTCCTTGGCCTCCACTGGGGCTGAACCAGGCCTGAGATGAGCAGGAGAGTACAAAACACCTGGTTTTTCCAGCCCCATGGAACAGCAGCCTCCCAGCCTGTGTGGTCTCTGAGGTCTGGTTCCCCTGTATCTCCAAGATGGGGCCTGGGCCCGGCACACAGCAGGTACTCAATACTTGCTCACAGAATACATGGGCAGAAGAAGCAAAGCCCCACTGTGCACCCGCAGTGGAGCTCATGTGTGTGGGACCACAGGGAGGAACAACATGGCGATGGACTTCCGGGTCAGTCACCTGGCGGTCCAGGTCTTTCTCTGCCAGTGTCCCCAGGGTCAGTGGTATCTGCCTGGCTGCACTGGGCAGCAGGCCACGTGGGGCTGTCCTAAGACCGTGTGATGTAAAGGGGAGAGGGAAGAAGAGAGCTTGAGCAGACGGAGACCCAAGGGACGAACCTGCAAGGGGTGGGTATCCCTGGGCGCTGAGTCCCAGTGCTGACGCCCAGCAGCCCAACGCCAGGTCCACCGTGGTGACAACTACAGAGCCCAGAGCTGGACATGGAGGCCTCACCTTACCCCTGCCCTATGCACACTTAGGCTCCAGTGCCCGGGGCCTATATCTAAGAGGAAACTGAGGCCCAGGTGGGAGCAGAGACTCTCACAGGCTCCCCAGAGGCTGGAGCTGAGCTCCATCTCCTGTGTAGTGACTCACCAGGTGCAGAGGCCCTGCCCAGGGTACCAGGCCAGTGTGCACAGTGCATGGACAACACGGGTGAGGTCTTGGGAAGGGTGGTTCTAGCTGCAGAGAGGGGTCAGGAGGGTCTCTCCAGCGATGACCCTCAAGTGCCCATGAAAGGAGCCATAGCACGGCAGGGCAGGGAGGTAGTGCGCAAAGAACTCAGCAGAGGACGGACGTGGCAGAGGGGCTGGTGTGTTCCTGGGGTGGGCCTGGTGTCCCCTCATGCTCAGGGGACAGAGTCTTTGGCCTCTGAGATACCACATCAGAAGACAGGCTCCACCGCGCGCACTGGCCCTGCGGCCTTGGCCAGCCACTTAATCTCTAAAGGCTTCCGTTTTCTCATCTGGAAACTGGAGCAGCAACATACCCTTCCAAGAATAAGGAGCCAGCTGGCATGGCCATGGCACAGTGTACGGGGGAGGACAGAGAGCAACATTTACTCAGTGAATGTGCAAAGAGGGGGTTCCAGGCAAGTGTGTCCAGCCAGCCTCTCCTGAGCTCAGGGCCAAGCTGGTGTAGGACAATGCTGGTGGGCACTGAGCTGGTCTCGTGCCAAAGAGTGTGCAACAAGGAAGCAGTGGGTCAAGGAAAAAGCAACCTTCGAAGAGGGAGGCAGAAGCCAAGAGACAAAGGCAGAGGTGGCTGCCCCTGTCTAAGAGAGAAGAGGGCCAGACCAGGCACGGCTGGGCAGGTGGCTGTGGCAGGGGCTAACCAGAGATGCTCTGGAGTGGAGCCCATGGCATCCGGCCCTGTGGATGGGGAGCAGGACTGAGGGTGGACAGAGAATAGGGGTGCTGCTGACGCTGCTGGGTATACCAAGGAATAGGGAAGAAAAGCAAGTTTAAGGCTGTGACCAGTGACAGTAAAAATGACAGTGGTGTATTTTGTTTTTGGATCATTGATAAGATACTTAAAGGGTGTTCAGGGTGAGTTATCCATGAGGCATAACACCCCAAACGCACAACTTCTCCAGTATCAAGATGTTGCCCCCAACAATAGCAAACCTGTAATAAGTTGTTTGCAAAGACTGCCCTCTTCCCAGCACCCTGGTGCCCCAAAGCACCTAGTTCTCCCATGGCCCTTTGCAGGTAGGTGCCACTGTTAGCTCTGCCCCCCTTTTCCAGACGAGAAACCCAAGGCCCTGAGGTCAAGTCCGAGTTATGGGCAAAGCAGAAATCAGAGTTAGTCGCAGATCATTTCCATCAAGGAGAACTTGGGAGATCTTCCCGGGAGTGTGAGCCCCTAGTGTGGTCCGGCCTGGCACCCGGAGATGCTATGTCAGCACTTGCGAGGGTGGTGACGATGGGTGGCAATGGTGACAGACAAAGATGAAGAAGGTGATCACGATGCTCACAGTGCCGGGGAATTCTTTAGTTTGATTTAATTCTCTTGGGAAGGTTAGGAGGAAGGGGTTATGTCCCTGACTTGGGGAAACTGAGTCACGCTGCTGTGGGGCCTTGTGGAGATGTGAGGCGCTCAGCCTCAACCCCCTGCTCTCAGATAGCAAGAGGCCAAGGGCCTTCCCTGTCTCCCTCCCTGAAACTGCCAGCGCCTGTCACTCCGCCTCCTCCCATGGGGCTGGCACGCTGGGGCTCTCTCCAGCCCCATAACGTGGGGCTGAGTTTGCAGGAGAATCAGACCCGTCTCTCCTTCTCCGCCAACACAAGGCGGGCTTGGTGACAGGCAGATGAAGGAAGTCGGCGCTGCTCCCCAGCCACCCACATGCCATCTAAATTCACCAACAGACAAAGCTGGCTTTTTGTCTCAGCACTTCCCTCCCTCCCTGCCATTCATGCACCCAGAGAGATTTCTTCCAGTAAGTGGAGGCTGGAGGGAGAAGAAAGCAAGCAGGAGAGGAGAGGAAAGAAGGGAGAGGAGGAAAGGCAGTAACGCTGAATTGGACCCAACCTCGCCCGGATTGGCAAAGTGACAACTCATTAAAAACATGATTTGCAGGCTGTGTAGGGGAGACATTCGCCTCTGAGGAGCCACCTTTCTGTGTTCAGTGGGACAGTGTTAGCAGCCAGGCTGCCCAGGGTGTCCGGGAGCCTGTGGTGATCGCACCAACCGCACAGGCTCAGGCTTAGCAGGCCTTCTGCAAAATTCCAAACTTCAGATTCCTCGCTGCTTGGAAGCAGGACAGCCCAGGCTCTACGGCTCCGTGGCCATGCTGGGGGAATGACACAGAGGACAAAGTCCCGGTTTCAGCTCAGCCCCTGGAGTTCAGACCGCTGGCTCCTGCAGAACCTTGGCAGGAGCCTCCTGTCTGTGAGTAGCAGAACATGTTCTCTAGACAAGGCATGGATGCTCAGCTGGCCCTGGGAGGATTTGTGGGCTGAGGTGATGTTGGAGCTCCCTGACTTCAGGAAGAGGGAAGGAGATAGGCAGCTCACCCAGCTCCTTCTGCTCCAGGAAATGGGTCACACTTTTCCTCCAGGGGACACTGTATTACTCAAGCAGGCATCTTGGGACACGAGCTTCTCTGGGCCTGGCTCTGTTGTGTGTGCTAAGAGGATGGAACCCATGTCCCAAGTCCTTGGTGAGCATTTAAGATTGGTGAGCCAGTATGAGGCACCAGGGCACATATTGCTGGCTTCCTTCTGCACACATGCATCCACTCCCCGACCCTGCGCTGGCTATCTCAGGAGTCAGGGCTCAAGACTAAACTTGTGTTCAGGAGCAGAGCAAAGCCCAAAGCAAGAAGCAGATGGGAAGCAGAGTATCAGGCATGGCTTTGAGGGGAGAGCTAAAGAACTAGAGGAGTTCTGGATCTTTCTTCACGTGGAGAAGCTGATGTGGTGGGCTGAGCTCCTCAGCCCATCCCAGAGAGACCCCTCCAGTGCCCATCTACCCTCCTTTTCCTATTCCTATCCTGTTGCCTGTCCTTGACCTCCTTTCAGGCATTAGCCATGAAGACAGGCCTTCTGCACCCTTTACTGCAGAAAACCAGGGTCGTTGACTTCAGCTCCGGTGGGGCCACCCACACAGAAACAGAGCCTTTGAGTTCTCCCTAGTTTGAGTTGTAAGCCCAGCTGAGCCTCTTACGAGCTTTGTGGCCTTAAGCACGCAGCTTGACATATCTCAGCTCCGGTTCCCCAGTGCCAGTTTAGGTGAACTACATCTACCGTCAGGGTGTCTATAGGATTTGTAAGGTGCTGCCAGGAGCTCAGCCTGGCAGCTAGGCCTGTGTCCTGCTGTCCCCACTGCCTGAAGTATCTCTCTGGTCCTTGCAGTCTTTTGTGTGTGCGCGTGACTGATTCTAACCATCCTTTCTATTTCAGACACGTCCTCTATGCTCCACCATGAAGGAACCTCAATTCTCCAAAACTGGGTGAGAGGCATCTCTGTATCCCCAAAAGGCATAAGACTCACCCTGTCACTGAACCTAAAGTTCTGGGCTAAATTGCCCATTGAGTCATCTGTTGTCCCACTAGCCTCCAAATGGCTTAGGATGAGTCTTATTCAGAGCAACTCATGGGATCCTCAGCAAGACTCCTTACAGATGAGGACACAGAGGCTCCAAGAAAGAGGCGATCTGCCAAGGTATCCGTTAAGCAAAGGTGGGGTGTGGCGTGCAGGCCAGCACTATTGTGTGACAACTGCACTTTAGGACTGTATCGGTCATCAATACTCAAGGGCTTCATGGTCATGAGGATCTCAGGCTTGTGACAAAACTGGGAAGGGAGACATTTTAGAGAAAGGGGCTTTTTATGAGGAAATGGTTAACAAAACTCTGAGTCTCTATGGCCCTAAAATAGAGTAGGCACCATTCACTTGTCTTCACAAGTCCCAGCCAGCAACCTGATATTAGAAACATTCCTTCCCTGCCCTCTTCTGTGCCACTAATTCTGTTAAGAAATAGCCAGACCCCTACTTGTGTGTAGAGGATCTTGTAGGTTGACCAGATGATGTGCTCAATGGCTAATGCTGAAGCTCTGAGTTAGCACATCTTGGGAGAGCAGATGCCCTTTGGCCTGCTCCGGTAGGGCTTGCACTCCAGGAAAGGGCTACTCTGCTGGACAGGCCTTCCCCAGCCTTAGGCCCAGAAAACCACATGCAGCTAGAAGGGATGAGTGGGAATAGAGAAGGCCTTCTGACATGATTAGTGTTCCCAGTGATGCTGTTCTGAGTGACCAGCCAAGCCCCAGAGCATGCAGAAATCCCAGGCATTCCTGCTAGGCCAGCCCTTCAGGTTGAGAAGCTAGGTGGTGCCCTCAGCATTAGACCAGGGGCACGTGGTACATCTCAGAGCACCAGTTCTACTTGAAAACATAAGGGTGTTTGACTTTTTTAAAATTGTAAAACAAACCTGGATACACAATGAGAAAGAATACGAAATTCAAGAGAGTATTTAAGGAAAGATATCAAAGTCCAAAGAAATGAATTTGCTCTTCTGTGCACAAGTTTAAGAAGTCCTGAGCTCCCACGAGAGAGACAGAGAAACTGAACCCCAAGATGCTGTCAGGTGGCAGGTCATGTGGCCAGTGCACTCTCAGGATCTGGACTGGGGCTCAGAACAGAGGCATCAACATGGCCGGGCTAACCCAGCCACGCCGTGCTCAGGAGCTATGGGTTCCAGCTCAGAGGCAGCAGTGTACTACTTGTGCTGATGCCTCAGTTTCCTCATCAGTAAAATGAGGCGACAGTGTTGGCAGAATAAGATCGAATGCCATCAGGGTGCAGAGGCACACCACCACTGCTACTCTCCCTCCCTCCTCTGTCCCCCAAACAACATAAACCGGTAGACAGAAAATGCCCACATCAGCTCTCTGGCCCCAAGAGAGGGTGGATTCCTCTCTCCGTTTGCAATGTGCCACAGCACCGTTAGACCACAACATTTCTCACAGTTCCTCAAATACATCATCCATATGATGATATTGTACTGGGAATAATCTCACAGCCACCGGAAGGCTGAATTCCCTCAGCCACCCACTGCTTCGTGTAGAGGAAACAGAAACACCCCAAAATAGAACCCCAATCGATGCTCCCGACTCATGACCACAAAGTGTGGCAATGCCCAAGGAGCCCGCGCCACCCCTGCTCTACACGGCCTCAGCTGCTCGGGGGTTTCCGGGCAGCTTGGACTAGGATTGCGACACCTCAAGCTATAGGTCACGTGTGTTCACTGAGCAGCCAGTGGCAGACGGGGAACTCCAGGAAGCCAGGCTGCTGCAGAGCGGTTCGAACCGGGGACACTTGGCAGGAGTGGATGAGGTCAGTGTGGCACTGTGACCTGATGACAGCCTGTGGCGGCCTGACTTGGCCAGAGAGGGAGGCCCAGTCCTGGCAGGCCGCCCTTCCAATGAGATTGCCAGCACCATCCCAGAGGCTGCCTATGAGTGCGAGGCACACGGAATTCTTCAGATGAGAACCCCAAGGCTCGGAGAGGGTGAATAAGAGGCCCTTAGCAGTTGTCCTAGAGGAGTCAGGGTGTCCCTCGGGCCCTCTGCCTCCCCCGGAAAGAAGTTCAGATATTTTTGTGCCTATTCAAGTGCACACGAATCTACCCAGTCTTTACCATACATCTCAACTCAGATTTCCACTGTTCTCTTATAAGCTTATAGACAACCCTGGATGCCAGACGGGGAAACCATACCTACTTTACAGATGAGAAAAACTGAGGCTCTCAAGGACCTTCTACTTGCTTACAGCTAAGGCCCCTGTCTAGGTGTCTGGCCCACTTCCCCAGCACCAGCACAGTGACGCTACATTCCCACGTGACAGCAACTCAGTGTTTCCAAAGTGTTTCCACAGCCACCCACCATGTAGCCTTGGACAGCCTTTTTCTACCCGCAACCGCAGTGTAGGCAGGAAGTTGTCTATTCCTGTTTTAGAGACGAGAGAGCACACCTAGAGTTGAAGGAACTCTCCCCAAAGCCACACAGCTAAGAAGTGGCTGGTGCCGGACACAAATAATTCACTGCTCTGCCCTTGCAGTTCTCCATCTGTCCATCCATTCCTCTGCCCATCCACCTACTCAAACTGCAGCCACCTACCTCCTTTCTCTGCTGACCATTCTGCCTCCAGAGCCACCCCAGAGCACCTCACCATGTGGCCTGCTGAGGGTGGACAGCCGGGAGGAGGTGAGGACACTCAGGGAGAGAAGTTCCCCGGGACACTGCCAGCCCCTCTGCAGCTCTGCGGAGACCCACTGGCAGACACACTCCGTGGGCCTGGCATGGCTGGGAGAGGAAGGGCAGCCCCGGAGAGGCCCCGCGGGGTCTGGAGCAGCGCCGTCTGCGTCTCTCTCCGAGCCCACCCAGGTGAGCCCACGATCGCACTTTGGACGGCCCGAAACTCACACGCACAGAGCGGCCGGCTCTGGGCGAGGTGTCCCGTGGATTCCGTGCACCCCTTGCTATCTGGGCCCTCGTCTGGAGCTCTCATGTTTCTTCCCTCCCTGATTCTGATAACAATACACAGCAGATGCTGAGAAGGCAAAGACGTGGGCATACTGGACCTGGAGCACTGTGTAGGGAGTCCACGGCCTGGCACACTAGCCCCTAGACTATTGGTCCCTAGCGGTGTGACGCAGACAAAGCCCTTGCTCTCCGTGGGCCTTCGTCTCACTCTCTCTGAGGCTCCTGGAGGGTCTGTCCTCAGTGTCCACGGTGTGCAGCCCCTGCCCTGGAGTGGACGTCAGAGTAACCGGAGAGGGATGCAGGCCCACAAGAGGCAGGAAGCAGCATGCGCGGCTGGCAGGAAGACAAGAGGGCTCAGCGCCCGGGTGTCCAGCCAGAAGCTGGCAGTGTGTCCTTTCCCTGAGAGGGCAGTGGGGGAGGAGAGGGCACCTCCTTCTGCCAAGTACATCACATGTAGTATCTCATCTGATTTCTAAGACAACCCAGGAGGCGAAGACTAGGGTCAGGGAAGGAAAGACATCAGCATCTGCTCACACAGATCGGGCAGGGAGGAAGTGCAGTAGGAAGGCAGGCCTGCGGGCCTCCCAACAAGGAAAGCGTGCCCCGTCTCTGCTTTTGTCCAGTGTCCCCGGCATTTCCCCCTCCTGGCCTTCTCCTCCTCTAGAGTTACCCCAGCCAGACAGAAGCAGAGGGCGGAAGAATGAGTGCTAGGAAAGAGGAACCCACTGTCCCCACCTCTGCGTCTCCAGTGGGGTCCGGGCCCAGCTGTCTTTCCATGAGGGGAGTCGGCTCTTCTCACAACCTGACCCTCCCCGAGCTCCCACCCACCCAAGTGCCGGTGACTAACGGCCCCATGCCAACTAAGCTGCCCTTCTTGGGCTCTTCGGTGGAAACAGACCCAGGCTCCTTCCTCTTAACCCGCAGCCCCTTCTCCTTGGCCTGAGTCCCCTCATGGGGGCCTGCACTGTGCAGAACTGACCCACCATCCAGGTGACTCACACAGGCTGCCGCCACCGATCTGCCCATTAAAGGAATGTTGCCCGATTTGTTTGCTTCGCGGTGGGGTGTTGGGGCTGAGGTGGGGCTACACAAATGGACAGTCCTGGTTTCAATTTCCAGCTCAGCCACAACAGTGCCACCTTGTGCACACTGTTTTCTTTCTGAGCAGCATCAACCCCCTAATTCATCCAGCACAGGGCTGTTCTGACGACTAACAGTCACTGTGTCTATAGAGCTCCACACAGCAGGTGTAACAGACCTCAGCTTTCCTCTTTAACTGTACACGGCGCTCTAAGAGTACTGAGAAGCCAATTATTTCTTTATATTGCCTGGCTATGAAGAGTGATAGGAAATATCTTTCTCGCCTTGATTTGTGGGGAGAAACACCAATGCATTTCAGAATTAGGCTTGACTTGTGGTTTAGCCATTAACTTTACACCACTGTGAACTGGATCCTGAACACTGTGAACTTCTGTAAACAGAAGCTCCCTGTGGGCCTGATGCCAAGTCTTACCTGTCAAGCCACTCCCTTACTTTCCTTCCTTCATTCCTTCCTTCCTCTTGTCCTTCCTTACTACCTTCTCTCCCTCCTTCCTTCCTACCTTCCTTCCATCTAGCCATCTACTTCTCATCTTTGCATCTCTCTCCATTTTTCCATGTATTCATTTATTCATCCATCCTCCTCCCTTTCATCCATTCACCCCATTCCTACTTACTCATTCTTCCACCTGTCCATCCTTCTGTCCCTCTGACTTTCCATCTATCCACTCGTCCACCCCACCCCCATCCCTCCATCAACCTTCCTTCCTCTCCTCCATCCATCCTCTCACCCCCTCATCTGTGTATTGTTCCACCTCTCCATCCCTCTGGCCAGGCTGTGACTATGCACCACACACCAGCCACTGGGATGCTCCAAACGAAACAGCCTCACGAACTCCCAAATGCTCCTGCTTTGGGCTCAGATGTTCCCCAAGAGTCACCAATAATTACCTTGCTGTTGGTTGGATGTGGAGAGAGAAGGAAGGCTGCCTCCCTCCCTCAGCATCTGGCTTGCTGGACATCGCTCTTCCTCTGCTCCACGCACATGTCTTCCGATGAGTGACTCTACATACACAGAGATCCCCAGTGAGCAGTGCTTCCTGTGAGGGCGGATGTGTTCACTAAAGTGTGTACTACTTAGTGCACACCCCCACACACGGGTGAGTGCATGTTCAGAGAGGGGGTGTGTGCAGAATACACCTGCTTGTATTCTTCCTTTTCGCCCCACAGGTCATCACAATGCTTTACACAAAGGAGCTGTCCCCCTTCAGCCTGCCCCCGTATCCCAGCCTCCTGACGTCAGCACAGTGGCACCCTCACTGCCTGGACTTTCCAGTGGCTCAGCTTGTTGGAGCTGCTACATAAGACAGAATGGAAGAGTGGTCTCTGAAGCCAGGCCCTGGGCTCCGAGTCCATAACGCCAACTTTGTGACCTTAAAACAGTTGCTGAGCATCTCTGCACTTTGGTTTCACTATCGGTAAAATGTGAATCAAAGGCAGAACCAGATTCATGGAGCTGTGGTGAGGATTAGATGAGACTATGCCACCTTCCGAATGGGAACACGACCACATCCTGAGGGTCCACCTCCTACTGTACTCGGGGACATTCCATGGATTGGGGTGAGGAATGGGAAAAGGGTGTCAGTGACAATGGTGGACAGGAACCAGACAGAGTGAACCTTGTCAGTTGCTACCTGTCCTACACAACAAAGTAGCACTTGTCAAAATGCTGCCACAGCCTTCTGAGGAATTCCGTGAAAAGGGCCGGCATGTGGTAGGCACCCACCCACTGAGCTGTGACTTGCTTACTGTCCCCAGACCACGTAAGCTCCTGAGAAGTTAAGGACATCATCTGTCTGGTTCAGGACTGCCAAATCCCTGGGCCCTGGGACAGGGCCCTGGATGAATGAATGAATGAATGAGCAAGTAAATGAATGAATGCACTGAATCAACACTTGGTGAGTGGCTGTTCCACGAAATATGTCAATTCCAGTCACAATTCATGTTGCTGAGCAGCAGGTCCGGGAGACAGCAAGGGAACAGCTCCTCGCTTCTGAACTTGCAGCACCACGCCCCGTTCAGGCTGTGCCTCCTGGGGCCCACTGGGCTGGCCGTCTGTCCTTCACTGGTGAACAGCATTGGACTCAGCTAAGCTTTTCTCCTCTCACCTGCCAGCATCGTGTGGAGTGGGTTCCATCCACTTCCCTCTCTCTGTTCCCTGGCACAAGGGACCCGGCCCTGACCAGACTCAGCAGATACCTGGGTGGCTGTTTTCCTCCTTTCTCCTGCATACATGAATCCAGGTCCTTCAAACCTGATTAAACAGAGTATGTGAGGACAGGGACTCCCTGAATGCTCTCAGGAGAAGAGGATTAACCACACCCCATATTCCAACCCTGGCCAAACATTCTCTCTCCTTATTCACCTCCTCTCCTTGATAACACACAGAATCCTTCCCTCTGGACCAGAGTTCAGAGGGTGGCCAGTCTTTAGAAATTTTTCCTTGGGCCTTTGCACCTACTGGGTGGAGAGGAAGACCTGAGTCAACTTAGTTCCCGGAGGCTGAAGGCTCTGGGCTTTGGGGAAACAGCCATGATCAGGGATGCTTGCCAAATGAGCAGCGTGTGGAAGCTTCAGGAAATTATGTCCAACAAGATAAGAGTTCCCGGCACTCCTTGGAAGCTATATTCAGTGGAACCCAATGTCTAATAGGAGTTTTGTTGTTAAATTCAGCTGGGTTTGGTTTTCATTTGACTGAAAATCTGCTACTAGATGCATTGGTCAGATTGGTCAAGCACGGTTTTCTGGGACGTGCTCCTGCGGGAAGGAGACAGGAGCCAGCTCAGGCTGCCGTGGAGGGTATATCCCAACCCACACCTGTGTGAACTTTCAGGTAGCCTGATGCTGGGAAGCAACTGTCGTGGTTTAAACTGGCAGGGATGGGAGGCAGGGTGGATGGGAAAGGGTGGCATGGAAGGTCTGTCTGGTCAGGCTCTGTACAAGCAGAGTCCCCAGGTGGATCTCAGACGGACTTGAAACATCCGAGTCAGTCACAGGTCCTGGGCGTGCTGCACTGCACCCAAAATGTGGGAGCCGCAGCACCAGCGAGGGAAGGCGATGGCTCCTTCGCTCTCTTCCTCCTCCCTGTGAACTTGGAGCTTGGAGACGCTTAAATGGTGATTTTCTTTTCAGCACCTCTCTCAACCCTCATAGACAGGAAATTCTTCCCTAAGTCTAACTTAAGTGTGGAATGTGCTAACTCAGCTTCCTTCTTCTAACTCAGGCCACTGGGGAGGTGGGTCACAGAGGCGGCCAATCCTGGAGCTCCCTCTGAAGTCTTAGACTTCCACCAAAGCAGCCTTAGGGGGAAATTACATCCCTCAGGGAGGCCCCCAGGACATGGTCTGGAAGAATAGCTGCCAGCCCGTATTTTATCTCCAGAATCCTTGCATGTATAAAATTCTAACCAATGAAGGTTCCTATCCAATGAAACAGACTGAAAGACGGGCTGAGTCAGCTCAGTGGTTCTGTTAGGTCTCTGTCTCACATTTGACAAGTACATGACACGGGCTAGGGATTTAGCTTGGTAGTTCCAGCGTCTGTGCTGAGTACAAGGCAGAGGAGACCCTTTGACTGGGGTTCTCAACAAGACTTATTATGATAACACTTGCTGTCTTTCCTCAAATAAGTGACTGTGGCTCCTGCTCCACCTTCCCAGGCCACTTGTGTCTCTGATGTGTCCCAAGAAAAGGTTGGACCTGTGTGGACAGATGAAAGCCTGAACCGTGCCAGGGTGCAGTGTGAGGACCTGGGGAGGATGTTCAGGTCGGAGCCTTAGCCCTTCACACTGGAGGGCACAAAGCAAACCCCCGAGACTGAGTGGGCGACAGTCACAGGCCTCCCAGCCAAGGCTGCAGGAGCGGCCAGCAGCTCCCAGGAGATACGGGACCGAGAATGCTGTGTAGTTCAGAGTAACTCTCCACTGATACTCACTGAATAAACAAGAAAATGAAGGCAAATGAATGAACGACTAAGTCACAAAAGCTGTTGGACGCTCACCCTGGTCCAGATGATCCTAAACATCCCTTATGACCCTAACTAACACATTCAAGGGGCTGCACCACCCCTCTGTTCCTACTCTAAATAAATAACTCGATTGCTGCCTGCTGGGCCTATGGTTTCTCTCGGTGGCTAATGCAGTAAAAAGAGCCATACATTATAAACCACTAATTGCACTGAGACCAGGAAAAAAAAAATCTTCCATAAAAATAACAGTACTAATGGGTACGAAATGCTTGGGTCTCTCCTAATCACCTCAAAGTCATTATCCCTTTTCATCTCATTTCAACTTTCTATCAAACCTGTTTTCAAGTCAGACACTGGGGGGTTGCAAGACACCGTTTGCCGAGGAAACAGGGCCCAGTGCTGGCCTTGCCACTCCCAGTCCTTCTCCTGTGTAGCTTCAGTAAGAAAGGGAGATGGGGTGTGCATGAGACGTGCTTGTTTTCCTGGTCCACCCTGCCCCCCAGTCACGTTCCTTCCCAAAAGAAGAGTTAGGAGGAGCTTAGCGCTCCTCGTGCCCACGTGTGTGGGTCACCAGCAGTTCTGCCCCGGGAAGCCGTGTGTGTGTGGGTGGCAGTGCCTCCTGACTCAGGTTACCCTCCCTAGTCCAGTGTAGAGGCTCCATGGCAAGAGGTGGTAGCACTCACCTGATCCACTCTGGAACTGTCGCTCCAGATGCCTGGCCCCACCTCCCGAACCCTTGTCATCTCTTTGCCATCCAACCTGACCTCCCTGGCCGGTGCTATAATTTAGCTTCTGACCTCACTTTGCCTAAGGGAACAGTGGGCTAGAAGTGCCTAGGAAATAATATCGTAGTCCTGCAGCCCAGGGCCAGCTCCTCCCACACGGCTGATGGCTACAGAAGTGGGCATAAGCACCCAGGCCCCTTCCCAGACGCCCCGACAGAGAATGTGGAATCAGGTGGCCTGGTGCACAGCTCCCCCACGTCACCCTGACTCTGCAAAGTGTCCACTACGGTTCTCAGTTTTGCAGGTGAGGACTGAGGACTCCAGCCTATGGCAGGCAGCAACAAGATAGGAATTCAAATCTGTCTAAGGCCAAACACCTGCCACAGAAGAGGGGCGGGAAAGGGAAAAGAAACAAAACCGTAGCAGGCAGACCCTAGGGACAGAGGGGGAGGCGAGCAAAAGGCAGAGGCAAGAGGATGAAACAATAGAGCCGCTCCTCCAGGGCCCAGGACTGCCAGCCCAGCTTCCAGGAACCTGGGGAGGGGGCGCTGGGCCAGCACAGGTTTTGCGCCTGGGAATGGACAGGACCGAGCGGGGGATGCCCGAGGGTGCCTGGCTCCCTGACCCAATCCTGCCAGCTCTCACTGTACATGCGCATCCGCTCCAGTCACCCAGGACCCGGCCTGCAGCTGCCCACCTCCAAGGCTAAGAGCGACTCCCATCCACATTTCTGGCTGGGGATGGGGAAAGGGGAAGGAATCTTTTTATCTGATTGTAAACAGTACAAATTGTGAAAATTTCAGAAGATATTAAAAAGAAAATCATAACAATTTACAATGCCATTCTAGAGATCTCCACTAGCGCTCTAGACCTCTTCCTGATAAACTCTTTTCAAGACACAGACACAGTCTGGTCTAATTTTTTACAACTACTAGTTGTACTACTTTTACAAGTGCCCTTGCAAGTCATTAAATGTGCACACATAGCCATGTGTCAAATGATCACGCTTCGTGTAAGTCACCCCTTACCGACAGCCCATTGTGGGCCTGACACTGAGCACCTCCAGGATGGACATCTTTAAAACATCTTTAAAACAGTGTCTTTCTGGAGGCCAATTAACAGCATGGATATAACGCTTAAAACGTACCATTTTCTTTGACCTTGTGACTGTATTCAGAAGTATTTGCTGATCTTAAGGAAGTAATAAAACAACAAAAGACCACTCGCATCAACAGCCCAGAGGGCCAGGCATGCTATTTACACTGGGACCAAAGGTAGAAGGGAGGGACCCTCTCTAGCTTCAGCTGGGACAGGTATGTGGCTTCTACATAAATAATATTTGATCTTTAGTCCAGAGAGCCTGCCATGGACCAGACACCTGAATGCTAAAAGAAGGGTGCGACTGGTCACAGCTGAAGCTGGGGGCCCGGGGAGAGATGATGGCAGGGCCTTTGCCAAGATTAGCTTGACACTAAGATCCCAGATGGACTGAAGTTCATCTGGGTGAGGCCAAGGTGTACTTGGCTTCAGGGAAGGATAAGGAAGGGGTGAGGGCCTGGAGAGGTGGCAAAGGTCTCTAATTTTATGGAAAAAGGAGATGCCAAAGGCTTTGCTTTGTCCTTTACCAAGGAAGAAGCCCTTCCTTCTGTCTCTGCCTCACTTCCTTCAACTATGAAATGGGAAATAGGCCCACTTACCAGTGGGAACCAGTTCAGGAGGCTCTATTTTGAATATAAACTTCATCATCATCTCAGCAAAAACAATAAGGCAGGTGACATTGATTGTGCATTTGCATGTGACCTCATGCTCATTCTGAGGCGTCCACGCTGTTCTAGTCCCCATGGTACATCAGAGGAGTGAGGCCCAGAGAGGCCACACAGCCGCCTGTTTACTGGGGCGTGGGAGGCCCTATCCAGAGCCAGGCCTACTAACTGGAGTGCCATTCAGCTTCTGCACACACAAGCTGGGGGGCCTGTGGGCTAAAAGGAGGGTTTCGCTGCCAATCTGACTGGACTCTCTGCTTGATGGCAGAACCTGCCACTCACGAAACATGACACTCCCCTGGTCCACCTGTCCCTCTCTTCCCCAAAAAGGGGGTCAACAGAGGCAAAAGGAGTAAATGATTCCAGACCCCAGGGATTCTGCCTGCTCCTGCCTGTGAACCGCTCGCACTATCCCTCCCAGGGTCTTCACGAGGATCAGACACACAAGTGTACCTAGGACACTTTCCAGGTGCACGGCAAATGCCTAGGAACGTTAGCAGCTATTTTCTTTCTCCGGGTCTAGCAGAAGCTGCAAGTGTGAAAGTTAATCCATCAACGGCAGTTGAATAAATGAGTAGTAGTTGAGGGAGTAAAGGAATGGATCTCTAGAGTCCAAGATTCCATCAACAGGCTCTGAGTGAGCCTGCTGGGAGCCTTCTGCAGGGCTTCTGCAGACTCCATGAGGTTGTGGGTCTCCCAGAACCTTATCAAAATGCAGCTCTACATTGGGCAGGGCTGGGTGGACTGGGGCTCCAAGGTTCTGAGCTTCGGATGAGGCCAGTGGTGAAGGGCTGAGCAGGGCAGCTTTGGGCCGTCACAGGCCATGTTCCTCAGCACGCGGACTTTCCACCTGCAGTTGGCAAACCTCTCAGGACCCTTGAAAACGTCCCAGCAGGCTCTGCCCTGCTCACTGGACTTCTGTGCCCATAACACTGCTGTGCTGGATTCTTAAGAACAGGAACCACGGAGGGCCAGAGGGCCAGGGGCCATGATGAACAGTCTTCATTTCCAAGTTCTTCCCTCCACCTTTTGAATTCTTCCCCAGAGGGAAACAGACAAGCACTGTTGTTTGCATAATGGCACAGAGCAGAGAGGAAAGGAAGTTGGGCCTGCTAAATTTAGCAGGTGCTCACGCCCCCTCACCCAGGGCTCAGCCCACGCATTTCACCCTGAGTAGGTGCCTTTCTATATTTAACTTCAGCCTGCACCTTCCCCTGAGTTCTGACACTGAAAACCCCAGGAGGATGTGGTGAGGAGAGAAGGGAAGTTCACCAGCTCTGAGCAGGGACTGACATCACATGAATGCCACCTGGCCCTTCAGGTGTGTGCTCTTCCTGGAAGAAACCAGAAAGACTTTTTTACCCTTTCCCCCTTTCTCCTCCTGGAGCTGGTGACTTACGGGGCCAGAGCGTGCCTGGGACCCCAAATCTACAGAGAAGTCTTGCAGTAGCCAGGGTGAGGCAGGAGTCTCCACTGCCATCCATGTACCAGCCCGGTGCTGGCTCACTCACAAACATGGCCAGTTACAACCCACTCAGAAGATTCCACGACAAGTGTCATACTTGGGCTGCGGGTGGGCAGGTGGGGGCCCGAAGGGGTGTTATCTGATGCCTGTAATGATAAAGGACCACGCCAGCTGCCCGTGCCTAGGCTCCTGTCAATAGTGCATTGCCTTTCCTCTCAGCCTCCTCCACAGAAAGCTGTTAGGAGCCATTTCACTGTGTTATCCCTCAAGGGCATGACCTTGAGTGAACCCTTCTCATCTCAGTCTGGATTTCCCAGCTCCATCATGAGCCCACTGGCCTCCTGCTTCACTCCCAGTGTCTTCCTGACCTGAGGATGCAGTGGTCCTTGGTGGTTGGGATGGATCCTGCGGATGACTCTCCAGTTTGCAGACCACAGCAGGAGGGACAGGTGCATGCTGTGCTCATCTGCGGCACCACCTGGGGAGAGTGCACAGTTGCTTCTTATTTCCCAAAGGAGCTTTTATTAAAGTCCTCTTGGCTGAACAGTTCGGCAGGCTCCAGGGGGACGGAGAGGAACTATGGGGCTGCAGGCCTGGCGCTGCCTCTAAAGAGGAGAGGGCAACCTAGGGAGAGAGGGCATCTCCACAGTATCGTGCGGCACCGAGGCTGAGCCTGACCAAGCCAAAGTGGCTGAAGCAAGGCCCAGTGATACCCACACTGCAGGTCTTGACCTGGACCTGCAAAATCAGCACCATGTGTTCAAAATGCCTTCTGCACCCAGAACTACAGACCTCAGGAAGAAAGCGACACCTTAAACCGCCAGCTCTTTGGGTCCTGTTCAAAGCTCAGCAGGGAAAAGAACCAAGTGAGGAAAATGACCCAAATTAGATGGTTTTCATTCTCCCAGCTGGACTCCTTGTATGCTCCCTTTTCAACCCGTGAGGCTCCTGGAACATCTGGACATTCGGCCGCAGGTCTGCAGGCCAGATCTCTGGGCTTTCTCAACATGACAGGTCCTGGAACCAGTAAATGTGTGTCAGGGGGCACATGCCAACACTTTTGGTGAGCGTGGAGATCGGTTACCTTTCTGGAGACCACCTATGCCAAGTCTTAAGAGCTGTACCTCCCCTTGATCTTGAAATTTCATTTAGAAATTAACCCTAAGGAAATTCTCATGATTGTGCTCACATTAGCATTGTATACCACAAAGATTGCAGATAATCTGAATGCTTGAATAGAGTTGATTGCTAGGTGGGCATCCACTCACAGGACACTCACGGACTAGTCTCCTTACATCATGCAAGGTATTACAGGCCAGTGATACAGCAGCAGGCAAGTTAATGAACAAAACACTCAGCATTCTTGGTGTGTTTGAGAAGTCCCATGTAAGAACACAAGCACTAAAATCATGCAGGCCATCCAGGAATTTCAGCTTTTACCCTCGGGAGAAGGGGTGTGGCAAGCAGAAGGTTCATCGTGATTTGTGTTTTAAATACAACCTACTGGTTTAGGAATAGGTCCTAGGGGCCAAGCACCGTGGCCAGGTAGGTGACTCTTGCAATAACAGCAGAGATGACAGCAGCACCAACAGGTAGCTACGAGGGAAGGAAGAAGCGGTTGACTCTGATGTCCTTGAAGAGCCTTTGGGCTTTTCTTTTCTCCCAGTACAAGTGACTGAACTCAGGACCTCCCACTTGCCAGCAGGGACTGGGCCGCTGAGCTACTTCCCTGGGCTTTTCTTTAGTGATGACTTCCCAGGACACGGTGGCTGTCCGAGCAGGTTGTTTCAGCTCTCAAAGTTGACATAAGCAAGAATGAGAGGGTGTGGGAAGCCTCCAGATGATCTGAAGGCTTGAATAGAGTCGTTGGTGGGTGCTATAAAAATCCGAGTGCCTTTCTGTTGGACGTTTCTGAACCTTAAGTGTGAAGGGACCAAATCACTAAGGTGCCGCTCGCACGCCCCAGGTCCAGAGGCCCTGGCTGTCTGCTCAGGTTCAAAGGCAGCCAGAGAAACGTAATCTGAACTAACGACATGACATAAGTTTTCAGTTATCAGATAGGCAAAGATTCTTTAAAAAGATGCTAAGAGCCAGAGGGGTGTGGGTGTATGGAAACAGCCCCGCCCACTGCCCCCAGCCGGCGGAAGTTTAAATTAGTACACACTTTTAGGAGCAGTTTGGTAATGTGTTGCTGCAAACATTTTAAAGAGCACACACCAAAGGAACTGGTGCAGCTGAAGCTATTTTCAAAATGAAAAACAGGCAAAAGGAATCACTCTATATAATTTTAAGATTTATGAGACAGAGTAGTCAGGACTGCATGTTTGGTGTGGTAGACATGGAGGTCACTGGACAGAATAGCAAATTCAGAAAGTTTCACACAAATGCAGCTAACTGAGATATGATGAAAGTCAATAGCAGTTCCCTGGAGAGGAGCAGTTTTTTCAAAAAACGGTGCTGGAACAACTGGGTCTCCATAAGCAAATCAGTAGAATTTAATGCAAACCTTCACTTTATACAACACTAAAACACAAATAGGTCATAGGTGACAGCATGAAGTATAAAGACATAAAGCACTTAGAGATAAGATGAGGGGATCTTCACCACATAGGGCCCAGGAAAGGATTTTCAGACATGATATCCAAAGTATGACCTATAGAGGGAGTGAATAAACAAACTGGACTTTATTTAAATTTAAAACCTCTGTCCCCTCAGATTACTGTTGAGAGGAGGAGAAGAAAAACTAAGGACTAGGAGAAAGTAAGAAATAGGAGAAAAGAGCAAGTCACAAGTCTGACAAAGAATTTGTGTCTAGGATATATAAAGGACTCTCAAAACTCACTACTTAAAACAATAGCAAACAATGTAATCAGAAAACAGGCAAAGAACATGAACAAACATTTCACTGAAGAGGATATACATCTAGAAAGTATGCACATAGAAAGATGTTCAATGTCATTAGCCATTAGGGAAATGCAAATTAAAACCACAATGATGTATCATTACATAGCTATTAAAATAGGTAAAATTAAAAATAGTGACAATACCAAGTGCTGGCAAGCATGGTGAGAAACTGGGTCTCTCACACATTGCTACAGAGAATGTAAACTGTTGTAGTCATATTCACTCTGAAAGATAATCTGTGTTTTTCTTTAAAAATTAAACATTTGCTTAGTGTATAACCCAATAGTATACCTGAGCATTTATTGCAGAAAACATGAACTTTTACCCACTTAACCTTCACACAAATGTTCACAGCAGCCTTATCTGTAAAAGCCAACAACTGTCTACAACACGTAACTAAGCAAACCGGTAGACTGATGCCATGGAATATCATCCAGTAATAAAAAGGAATGGACACACAGCTTGGATAGATATTAAGAGAATTACACTGAGTGAGCCATATAATAAATGATATGATTTTTATTATGGTCTTATAATGGCTGAACTACAGAAATGTAGAACAAGTCAGTAGTTTCCAGTGTTAAATATGGTTGGGGAGAGAAAGAAGCTTCTGCTTCTGAAGGGGGAGCAGGGTGGGAGAGCTTCTAGGAAACAGACTAGTTCTATATCTTCATTTGGGGCATGGGTGCCTGAACCCAGCCAGGTAAGAAAATGAAATAGAACCACATGCGCACATTGTACCACTGTCAACATCTACTTTTGATATGACACCACAGTTACATAAAGCACAGCCACTGGGGGAAATTGGATGAAGGTACACAGTGCCTCTCTGTACTATCTTTGCAACTTGAATTTCCTATGAATCTATAATTGAAGTATCATGGAAATAGAAAAGGGAATGCATGCCTTTTGACTACAAATTCCACATTTGCAAATTCACCCTAAGGTAATAATAGCAGTAAGGCATACGGTTCTTCATTTTTCTTTTTTTAAAAAATATGCAAATTCATAAACTATGAGATCTAGGAGGGTGGGGATTTAGGTCTTTATCATTTACTGTCATATCCTTGGCTCCTGATCTAGAGTAGGCACTTGATGAGTATTTGCTGGATACACAAATCACACACAAATTGGGGTAGGATAATGTCTAGGATGCTGTGCAGCAAACATTTAAGATGGTTATTGCAGAGTAGAGAAATTTTGCTTGATTACTTACATAGCTTTCAGTTGATTTGTATTTTCTACTCTGTAATAATTCTGTATTATGCGTGAGATAATTATATTTTAAAGGGACCAATCACAGGCAAACCAGGGAAAGTTCTGAGAGGCCTGAAAGGGACCATGCTGGAAATGAAAACCGTTGGACTCCAGCAGTGAAGGCTGTTTGACTCAGGGACTGACAGGCCTGCACGCGCTGGAGGGCAACTCCCAAGGGCTCAGTTTCCAGGGCTCTAGTCTGCAGGACACACATGTGGAGTGAAATAGTAAATATTCTAAGGGTAATGGGGCTTAGGGGTAAATAATGAAGAAAGACAAAATCTGTGTTAAAAAAGAAGGAAACAATGTTTGTGTATATAGGGTTGGGGGGGAGGTAGGGTTGGGAGGGGAGGGGGAAAAATGAGAATTAGGTTGTGTCATAAACTGGTACAAATTCTCAATGTGGAGTGTAATTGGGATGTGTATATATAACGTACCAATAAAATGTATCAATTAAAAGAAAAGAAGAAGAGATCTAGACACAAGGCCCCTAGACCCAGAGAGATGTATCGGTTGATTGACAAGGTCCACAGGGACCGGGGTGGGACAGCACCAACTCTGGTCAGGTCTCTTCTAGAGGAAAGACACTGAATGGAAATTTGCAGACCTGTCCACATGCCAGGGTTGTTCTTATACCTCACCTTTCACACTTCCAAGGGCCAGCCGAGTGGTTCCCAAGTGAGAGTACAGCCTGGGCCTGGATCAATCCTTCCTCTATGCTCCATTCTCTTTTGTGCCAATTTTCCTAAGTTCAACTTGAATGTATACTTTGGCTTGGTCTTTTGGTGCCTCTGCTGCAAACCTATTATATAGTCAGTGCTCAGCCAGCCAGTCCTTGTTGATGGAATAAACAAGAGAATGGGTCTCCTTTCATTTGGAGTATTGGTGTATATATGTGCCTTTGTGTGTTTGTGCGAATGTATGTGTGTGTGTGAGTGAATAATGTATATCCACAGGCCCCTGTATGTACACGCATGCATGCTTATGTGCATATATATCCCTGTGTGAGTGCACCATGTTTGTAAATATGTGTGTGTATGTGTGCTCCCTAGTGTGTATATTAGTGCGAGATGCCTTTCCTTCTGGGATCCTGACAGCACCATTCCACATGTGCAGCGTGGTTTGCTGTGAGAGTAGGGACACTAGCACAGAAGCCACATGCCGAGTGAAGGGAGAATTCACACATGAGATAGTGTCGTGGTTGTCTTGGGCAAGACTCCTCCCTGGGGCTTTATTTCCTCTCTGTGAAACAACATGGGAGGAAAAGACTGTCTTTTACATTCCCTCAGTGTCTCTGCTAAGAGCTGCCACCACTGGTGGGACTGCATGCTCAAGGGGACATACCCCTGTCAGCTATTCTACTCCCCTGAGGCTCTGGCCTGCGGACAAGGCCTGGCATCTGAGGACAGCCAGGGACCCTAGGGCACCCCCTATACCCAGCTACTTCCCTCTTCCTGCCCAGACACTCTCTGAGCTTTGTCCCAATTGCCATACTTTTCTCCACCTGTAGGCCTGTTCCTGGAGCTGGGGGGGTGGGCAGAGGAGAAACTGTGCCAGGCTTCTTCTCTCCAGCCAGCCTGACTTTGCTGCTGCTTCTATTTCTGGCCAGACCCCACCCCATGGCTGCACCACTTCCTACCCCCACAGCCTGAACCCCTTTCACCTACTAGGCCCCCCATTCTGTGGGCATGGGGAAAATCCTAGTGTTTCTAATTTTACTCATCTTTATCAAAGCCCTCTGTAAATTTGATGTGCGTCTGCTTTTAGTAGGTGTAAAATATATGAGTATAATAATCCAATTGATAAATACATAAAATATCTGTATATGTTGGAGTGTGTTCTCGAAAATACTTTTCCTCGAGGAGTATACAATTAATTAAGTTGGAGAGCACTTTAGGGGAACTAAAATACATTTAGCGGCAACTATAATTTAGTGTTTGGTATAAATGTGACTGTAGAAGTGAAGGTTAAATGCCGGAAGGTCAGGAAAGGATTTGATTGCTGCCAGAAGTGCAGGAAGGGCTCAGAAAAGCTTTCCTGGAAGGGGTAGCTTTGAGGCTCTTACTAGAGTGGACATGGCCATGTGGCCTTGGGAGGGAGCAGACAATGGAGATGGGAGCCTTACTGTGCGAGTCATCCGTGAAACAAGCACTAGGACATAAGATGAGAAGGGTGGGGGGGGTGAATGATAGAGAAAGAGCCCTGTATATGCAGGATGTGTGAGGAACATCCACACAGTAACAGCGGAGCCAATGGCGGGTTCTCAAGAAGGAAGCAGCAGGGTCCAGGTATGTTTGGAAATTTTAATGCCATAGAGAAGAATGTAAGACTGGTCAAAAGAGACCAGACAGCCCACGGGAAGATGGAAGGTGTTCATGCTAGCCCAGGCCAGGGAGCCCCAAGTCCATCAGCAGGAGAAGGGAAACAAGGAGGCAGACTGAAGGAGCCTGTAGAAACTGATCGACTAAACACCGTTGCTGATCAGAAAATAGGCAGGACAAAGGGAGCAGGAGCAGCAGGAGATGACTCAGTCTTCAGGCCTGAGCGACCCCAGGGTCATAGCAGATGGCGCCTTAGAGGGAATGTCACATGGAGAGATCTCGTCTCTGTTGTCTAGAAGCAACCATTAGATGACTAGAGGATCTGGGTGGTTGCGTGGCTGTCCACCAAAGTTGAACTCTCTCAGGGCTCAACCTGTTTGAATTTTTTGGAGGGAGTTAGGTCTTCATCTTTATTCTACACACATTTTGTCATCCCTCAATATGTGTCATCCCTCCTATGGGGAAGGCATCGTGCCAGCCATTAGGAATGTAGGCAGGAGCCAAAAATGCTGTCCGGGTGTCAGGGGCCCCGAGTCTAGGGGGAGATAGCCAACATAGAAGTGCTTGACAGTCTGTGGACTGTGGGCTCTCACGGGAGGCCATGGGAGGGTCCACCAAGCCGGGCCCAGGCTGAGCAGACAGAGCACCTCCTTAGGACATGCCCACCAGCTTTTAGGCTATTATCACATGCTCAGGGGGCACAAGACAGTGGCCGGATCTGCACAGGTGGTAGAGGCATCCATGAGGTCAACTGTGGCACCTTCTTCTGTAGACAAACCACCCTCTTTGCATGTCGCTACCTCCCCCCACCTCCAATTCCAGGTTCTGGACCTTCTTCCTTAGTTTGTTTCTGGGTTTAGGGAAGTCCCATAAAATTCGGAGAGAAGGAACATTCCTAGCTTCTTAGGGAAACACGACCGATTGGTTCAGCTATTTTAATTAATGCTTTTCCTCTTTGGTCCCACCATGTTCAAGCTTCCATGTCCCTCCAGTTATTTATAAAGGTCTGTTTCTTCAGTCCACAAGTTGTCCCTTTCTCTTAAACTTGCCTGCTGGAAAGTGTCCCTGGGAAGAGGTGCCCTGGCTTCCTACCAGGCGAACAGCAGAGTGGAAACAGCACAAGCTTCTAAGCCAGTCAGATATCTGTCCCCACCTGCTTCTCCCCTGTCAGCTAAGTGTCCCCGGGAAGGGCTCAGAGCCTCAGAGCCCCCAGAGCAACTCGATCACAACATATTCTTTGTTTAGAAGTTAGCAAATGCGGCTGATTCATTTGGTAAGGGGGGAGGAGGCTCGGACACTCTGCTGGTAAATATAAAACACGAAGTTAACTGCAAGGCCACCTCCAGCCTTGGACCTTCTCGGCGAAGGCTCCTCCCATACAGTGGCAACCTCGGTCTTCATTTGTTACCTGTTCTTGCTTCGAAATGTGCCTGCTGCCAGGTGACAGCTGCATACTGCACTCATTCTTCTGTGTGTCACCCCTAGTGACAGATGTCACTGAACATGCCCTGGTGACTGAGTGAATAGGGACCACAGGCCCATGTGAAAATGCAGTGAGAATGGAGCAGGCCCTGGTACCATGCCTGGCACCTAGTCCTCAATGCCAACCCTTTCCCCAGCCATTGCAACCCTCCTGATGCTTCAGAATGGAACAGAGGGACAACAGAGACTTTCTTTTGTGGCTGTGTTTGGGGAAGTACCTCCATACTGAGGTGCATGCCCCTCCCCAGACTAGCCTTGCACACACTGGTGGCACAACCTTGCTCTCTGAGGAGAGCACACGGTTGCCCCTCCCCTCTCTGGGTTTGGCTGTTCCTGCCCAGGGTCAGCCTTGTCCTCACCTTCACTGATGGGTCCATGGACCAGGGCCAGGTGGGCCCAGAGTCTGAGAAATGTTGATCCAGACAGGTATGGTCCCTCCTGTGGCCAAAACACTGCTGAAAAGCACTCACTGGAAAGTCACAAGGGCACACAGTGGTCCCTAACCAGGCCCTCAACCTTCCGCTAGGCCTGACTGGCCAAAGGCACTGTGACAGCTGGCTGCACCCCAGCCTGGGCCCCACTCTGCTCTGGGTCTCATCTCTCCCCAGTGAGGTCCTCTGAGGTCCAGAATGGTTTTCACGGGAGCCCCTGACCACCGGCCTGTCTGATAACCATGCTGCACTCAGTGTTTCTCTGAGCACCCCCAGGTCCATCCTCATGGAGGCCTTATTTGTGCCCTGGACCCCCCGGTTTCCTCCTAGACCTTATATACTCAGCTCATCCATGGTCCATCAAGCCTCCACTGGGAAGGAGGCTCGGGTGATGAAGAGCAGTCGTGTTCCCATCCTTCAGAGCTCTGGTCTCACAACAGGAATGAGTTCTCCAGAGTAAGGTAGTGTCCCTCCTGTCCAGAGCAGCACACCGCAAACAGGGAGATATGGCCTCTAGGTGCAGCTGAGGCGTCCCCAAGAGGTGACATGGGACATCTGTTCCCGACCTGTGATGAAGAGGGAGTGGGCTGTACCGGCTCTGACAGTCAGTAATTCCATGGTCTTCCTGTCATCCCGGGAATGGCTCTCTTCCTCTCTGCCCTGAACCCTGCAGGCCCTGCTGTCTCCTGGCTCTGTCTGGGCTCATGGAATCTTTGCATTTCCGCCAGAGCCCACGTAGTCTCTCTTCAAACACCAACGCCACCATACTGCGAGGCCTCTCCTGCTTCGCTTGGCTCATGGCACCAACATTTCTACATTGCAAGTCTGCCAAGAGTCAGGAGCCCACAGCAACTCAGGATTCCCCAGCTGGCCAGGCCAGGCCTCATCCAGCCTGACATGTCCCTCTGTGAGGCCATCTCCAGCCACTTGCTGCTGCTGGTGCGAGAGAAGCAGAAAGCCCCAGGGTTTTTATTAACCCATTCTCTCTCTCTCTCTCTCTCTCTCTCTCTCTCTCTCTCTCTTTTGAGACAGGGTCTCGCTTTGTAGTTCAGGCTGGCCCTGAGCTCACTATGCAGCCCAGGCAAGCCTCAAACTCAGCAGTCCTCCTGCCTCTGCCTCCCAAATGCTGGGATTACAGGCGTGAGCCACCGGGCCCGGCACTGTGGTATGTGGTACTGATTGCTGGCGTGAGTCACCACGCTCAGTATTGTTGTATGTGGTTACCAGGACCTCGTGCTTGCTAGGTAGGCGCCGGAGCCACTGAGCTAAGTTACTAGCCCTTATCCTCTTCTTAGCTCAGCAGATGTTCCACTCCATCCTCACAGATGAGCAGAAGTCAGTGTACATCACTCATTCTCACTCTGCAGATGGAGAAACTGAGGTCAGAAGTCTGAACAAACTGCTTCCTGCCCAGGGCAAAGTGCTGCTTTCCTTCTTTTCAAGCTAAGCTCATCTAAACAGAAGCCTACCTTAAAGACCCAGCAGAGCCATTCTCCCAATCTGTGCACTGATGGAATGAAATGTGAGCTCTGGAATTGATCTTGCAGCCAAAGTATCCAAGGTTCTTCAATGTAAAGCCTCTTGTTGACTGACTTTTCTCCTTAAGATGCGAAACTCCCTTTTGGGGTTTTGTAGGAGCTCTTTTGAGGTCAGGAGGAAATCCCTCAGTGCAGAATTGTCTTTGCCCCACTGAGCTAAGGAAGCCGAGGGGTTTCTGCCGATGCTGTCCCAATTTTTATTTAAATACTTCACGCATATCCAAAGCCTGCCCTACTGGTGATGCTGGTGATAAACAGAAATATTCCAGTGCGGTCTGACCCCAGCTCAGAGATCTTCTTCAGGGCCTCGGGCCAGGAACAATCAGGCATCCCAGAAGGTCCCCTTCAGGCTCCTGTCGCAGAGCTTCAGAGAAAAGAGCAGCCTTTGATATTCTGAACCTTGCTGCAGGGGCTCTCGCCAGGGCCTTGTAATGCAAGTTTTGAGGGTGTTTTTTTTTTTTAACCAGTAGCTCTCAGCATCCTGGCCCCAAGGCATTGAAAATGACACACTGGACAGTAGGTCCCTTTTT
Source organism: Thryonomys swinderianus (assembly GCA_004025085.1). Lineage (NCBI taxonomy): Eukaryota > Metazoa > Chordata > Mammalia > Rodentia > Thryonomyidae > Thryonomys > Thryonomys swinderianus. The sequence goes on from PVIC010005401.1 coordinate 49,723, forward strand.
AACCTTAGTTTCACCCACTTTTTTACTTTTAGGGATCTCAGGCCCTGAAACAAGAATCTCAAAAGCTGGCCACTGAAATCAGTTCTTCCTTGGAAAGTATTGCTTGCCTTCCAAAGCCCATGCCCATCCCTTAGCCAATTCAATTGTTCAGCAGGTAGCTCACGAGCAAGGGGTCGCCCGGAGTGAGATCAAAAGGCGCCTTCACCTTTATCTCAGACCATCTTATTAAACGTTCTGAACAGGTTATTCTCTGCCCTTTAGAAGAAATCTAGGGCACATTCATGACCTTTTGGGTCACTCTTAGTTAAAGGAAAGTTCTCTAGAAAACGGGATTCCTTATAGCAAAGGATAATTCTAGCAGTGAGGCACAAACCAAAACACAACCAAATAAAACAAATCGAGCTGAAACTAGGACATTTTACAATTCCAGAAAGTAAGATGATGCAAGAAAGGAGGGAGGAAGGAAGGGAGGGAAGGAAGGAAGGAACCAAGCAGCTGAACCAAAGAAGAGCCAACCTGAGTTGCCAGTGACCAAAGGTGGAACAATTAGAGTAACAAAATAAATAAAATTAGCATTACATCCTAACTTGAGCAATAAAATAAAAATTTAGGAGTCCATGCCCAAATAATTAACTTACTGAATAAATAAATTAGTAGGAGAAGGGATCACTCAATTCTCACAGAAGAACATCATACAACAAACAAGGAAAATAGATGGCCACTGCTGGAACACTGCAGTAATAACAGTTGCTGCTCGCGAGACTCGCCGATAAACACCAGGATCAGTGAGTAAAACACCAAGGAGAAGCAAGCTGTCCGCACAGCCTCAACACCTCTCTCCCCAAATATTTATAATTGCTCTGGTGGTATTTAATATAGGCCCATAAATCTATATTCCTTTGTCTGGGAGGTGGGGGAGCTTAGTTTCCCTGCCCTTGAATAGGGGATAGATGAATTAATAGCCTCAAATTAATGGATTATAGAAGAGGGAAAACAATAACTTCACAATGAACCTAACCTTCAGGAACTACTTTGACAAGTTACTGAGATAGGGCGAGGGATTTAGCTCAAGTCTTCTCCCACTGCCAGCAGCTACCTTACAAGCACAGGGACCTAGTTCAATCCCTAATACCGCAAAAAAAAGAATTAAGATAAAGACACCAAGTAAGAAGTTAGACTGATGACACATACCTCCATGTGACCCAATAAGAAGGGGATGTTACCTCTGTGGTGCATTCCCACAAAAACTATACCTTTGGCCTAATTTTGAGAAACAGGAGACCCACCCAGACTGAGGACCATTCTACAATACACCAGGTCAGCAGGTTTCAAAGCATCAAGGTTCTTGAGAGACAGACAGCCCCAGACACATACACAGAAGACGGGATGCCTACATTCAGCATGGAGTCCTACAGCAGCAAAGAGACACGAGTGAAAAAAAACTGGAGTAATTAGGATAAAGCTGTAGCTTTGTCCATGGTATCTGGCCAGTGCTAATTTCTTAGCTTTGACAAATACATCACAGTAGTTCTATAAGACACTAATATTAAAGGAGGCGGGGCCAAGGGCAAATGAAACTCTATAGAGCACGTGTTCTTACTGAAAGATGGTTCCTACTGAGCAAACTATGATTGCTGGGTGGGGGGAACTTATGTATTCAAGTAACTGTAGACTTCTAATATGCCATGGCACAGGAACAGCTATAACGAGTATCCTTGATGTTAACATGGTACGGGGAAGCAAGAAAGAATGAAATAAATATCTAAAGACTCCTGGGCTGGGGGTGGGGTGGTCATAGTGCTGGGAGGTAAGATCAGTGTAATTCTTCAAGTATTGAAAGACAGAATTTTAAAATGTTCCTAAAATTGAATCCATGAAACCTTTATCAAAAACTTTAAAAATTAATTAATTTAGCAAATCCTCTGGTCATGTCTACCTGTAAGACAGTCTCAATTAAGTAATTAGCCAGGCTCACCCACAGTGATAATAACAGACAGGCAAAGTTCAGTGTAACCAAATTAGCTTTCTTCTTCTTTCCCTAGCTTGTGCCTGCTGAGAACTGGCTGCTGGCAGTGGGAGAAGACTGTGGGTTGTCTGCTCTCTCCTTCTAGCCCAAGGTGTCTACTCCTTTCTGCTGGGCTGCCTCTGGCTTCTTTTGGGCAGTGGTGGGAAGAGTTATGAAGGAAGGAAAGGTTGTATTTGATGGATACTCTTTTTTTTAATTTATTGAATTCTTTATTGGTACATTTTATATACAACTCACAATCACACTCAACATTGGGGAATTTGTACCAGTATATGACAGAGGTTAATTCTCTTTTTCACCCATATCCCTACTCATCCACAACCCCCACCCTTTATATACATACTATTTCTTTTTCTTTCCAAGTCATATTTATTCTTTCCCCTCATTACGTTTCCCCCACCACATTTCCTTTGAATATTTCCTATTTTACAAAATATATCATACATTCTAGAACTCATTTACATCTACAGGTTCTCATACCAGAGAAAAGATATGGTATTTACATATCTGTGATCTACTTATTTCATTTATTAGTGAGGCAGAAGTAAAAGCAGCCAAGAAGCATGTGAAGAAATGTTCAACATCACTGGTCATTCGAGAGATGCAGATGAAAACAACACAGAGATTTCTTCTCATTCCACAAAGATGGCTGCTATTGCAAGACCAAGCAGCAATAAATGCTGGTGAAGCTGCAGAGAGAAAGGAACCCTTCTTTACTGTTGGTGGGATTGTAGACTTGTACAACCATTGTGAAGATCAATGTGGAGATTCCTCAAAAAATTAGAATTAGAGGTCCCATTTGACCCTGCTATCCCCCTGCTAGGAATATACCCAAAGGAATTAAAAGATTCACATCGTAAAGACATAGGTACACCCATGTTCATAGCAGCTCAGTTTGTGATAGCCCAATCTTGGAAACAACCCAGATGCCCATCCATTGATGGATACACTGTAGGGCTAATAGCAACTCTCCAGGTCCGGAAGCTGTGTCTGTAGCTCCTTCTCTCCCCCTGGAGAGAGTTCGGAGTTTTCAGAGACTCCCATCTGTCACTAGAGGCCTCTTCCCACAGCCCCCTTCTGCCATGTGCCCCACCTCCCCATTGTCAGAGATCATTCCTCTCCATGACATTTGGGGAAGCCATTGGAAAGGGACTCAGGATCTGTGCTCTCTCGGTGGCTGTCTTTGGACAGCAGGAAATCCACACTTAAATATGAATGAGGAAACAGTTGGCCCAAATTGCCACTGGCATCCTCTGCCTTCTAATTAGGAGGAGAAGCCTGCTGACAGGAGGGTGAGATGGGACAAACTAGTGTTGTGCCTGTTGGGCCCTGAAGCCTCCCTGCTTTGCGTCATGAGTTGGTGTGGATTTTTACACTGGCCCAAACAGCTCAAGGTGGGTTTTCTGTTACTTGAAGCTGAATACATCATCACTTTCAAGGCCAATTCCACAAAGTATAGGAAAAGTAGAGGGAAAAATAACAAATGAGAGATAACAGAAAATAAAAGAAGAGAGTGGCAGCCATGAGAAGTGAAATCTGTCAGAAATGACAGGACAGAGGGATGGGATGTTTGGACAGACATGCAGAGGTCAGAGACAGTAGAGGAATACACAAGATTTACTTGAGTATTTGTTATGCACAGGCACTGTCCTTAATTTTTTATATGCACTATGTATTTGCCCCATAGAGGACCCCATTCTAGAGAATTTATAGAGGTTATGACATTAGTAAGTGATAGATTCAAAGCCCAAACTCAGGCAGCAATATGATCAGGTTTAGATGGGTAATCAGTAAATATGTGTTGATGAGTGAGACGCTGGGGTGGGTGCTTTAGTCACACCCCGGATGTGTAAGGTGGGGACTATTTTCCTACATTCCACCAACAGAGAAGCTGGGGCACTCCAAGGTGAAGCCGCTGGCTATGTGATCAGTTGAGCTGAGCCTAGAGCTCAATTCTGTGGTTCCTAGCTTATTATCCTAGTGGCAGTCTTCTCCCTCACCTTCAGGAGCGTGAAGAAAGGAGAGTAGGGAGAGTCATCAAGCTGGGATGCACGGAAACAACTGTACTAGCTGCAAAAGGGCTGCGAGACCTTGGAAACAGTTGGTATGAGCCTGAGTTTTGAGCATCTCCAAATGTTGCCCGGCTCCTGCTGCCTGGACACCTCTGGAAATCCAGCGTCTGAAGAGCTCAGTGGGGCCTCCTAAGTGTTCGGGCCTCACACTAGCTTTGGCCAACTGCTAATTGTTGAGTGTTGAACCAGAGTTTCTCGCAATTCCTACCACTGCATGATACCCCTGTCCCCAGTTAATAGATACTTGGAAAGAGTCCCCAACAGGCATATATATTTTTGGTGCTTTATTCTTTCCTAAACACCCAGAGTCCCCATCTCCTCTGCCATGTACAGAGAGGAGTGCTGAGCTGGGAGATTCCACACTGTCTGAGACCACAAGGCCAGTTCAGAGCTGAGCCAGGGTTCAGCCTGAGTCCTTGACATCCAGGTCAGTGCTTTCAATATGATGTGGCCTCTAGTTGCCCAAAGAGAAAATTTATATGAGGCAAAGTTAGGAATTTCAAAACAGATTAAATTAGAAAATGTCACAGTTCAGGGATGAATCTTGGTGAAATAAATTTGCTCATTAAGGACAAAAATCAGTGCTATCAGCAAAGATTCTTAGGTGTGGAATTTAAGCAAAAGACCAAGAGCTCATTACATAAAAGGGCAGGTGTGGCGGGTAGATGGATAGTTCTCACTCTGTGTCCCCTTCTTGTGCCTGTATTATACATTTCTGCCTCTTGTCACGTGACCTGCCTGAGCATCCTGGCACGTATGTTTCTGCTTTGCTGGCTTCGGGTTTGGCCATGTGATGCTCCCCATGAGCTGGGAGGACATGTGATGCTCAGCAGTTCTGAGCAGAAGCTTTCTGAATGACTGTGAAGTTCAGCTTAGTCACTCTTGCTCCTACCCTCTGCAACAAGAGAACAGCGTGTCTTGGGTTCAGTGGCTCCTTCAGCTTCCGGGACAGAAAGGCAGGTGAAGCCTGCACAAACCAGGGATGCTACAATCCTCATGAAAAGTGAGCGAGAAAGAAGTGCTTATTTTCATGAACATATCAATGTGTCGAATGGTCACTAGTATCAGCTGACTGCTACATTTGGAGAAAAGGATAGTTTGAAAATTTAGAAAATAAAAAGTGAATCTAATTAAGTATCATTTTGTGAGAGAATCCAGCCACCTGATAGGCAGATACTAATATCTTTGCAGGTAATTTTCAAAAAGGTCTGTAATCCATAAACCATGGTCGTATGTATTACAGAACTACTGAGGGACACTGGGTTGATTGTTTTAAAAGAGAAAAAGAATTACTTCTTACCCAAATAAAAGAACTACTAAAGTTGGGCAATGATTAAATAATATATTTATGTTCACTCTGTGCATTTTTTTTTTTTTTTGAGACAGGGTCTCGCTTTGTAGTCCAAGCTGGCCCTGAGCTCACTAGGTAGCCCAGGCAAGCCTCAAACTCAGCAATCCTCCTGTCTCTGCCTCCTGAGTGCTGGGATTAAGGTGTGAGTCACCATGCCCGGCACTGTGGTATGTGATATTGATTGCTGGTGGGCGTGAGTCACCACGCCCAGCATTGTATGTGGTTACCAGGGATCAAACTCAGGACCTTGCACTTGTGAGGCAGGCGCCGGAACCACTGAGCTAAATCTCCGGCCCATCTGTGCATTATATTTTATAAACAATAACCATATTGTACTCTATTTTCTGGCAAGAAGCATGAATACTTTGAAACAAACTACCTCTCTCTACTCTATCCCCCATGCTTCCACCACATCCTTGACACTAGTCTTACATGGGAAGTCATGCTTCTTAGTAGTCATTCCAGGGAGCACATAAACCTGAATCAAAACAGATTCTCTTCACAGGGGCTTTGACAACACCCTGCTCTTCCCAGCAGAGTTGCTGGCTTCAGAACCTAACTGAAACTCTCCAGGTATCTGAAACAACCTCGTATCTTTTCAGATGTCCTCAAAACTCTATGAGAATGGAAGGAGTAGGTTTGACACTTGAGCTTCCAACTGGACATTCCATGATTTTATGGATCTGCTATGAGGCAAAACAGGCCACACTGCCATAGCCATCAAACCACTAGCAATGCTGTCATCATATGTGGCTGATGCCCTGACATCCCAGCCCTGTGCCCTGAGCAGTGAACAACTCTCTAAACTTCCAGACGTCAAGTGCACATATATTTATGGGTTCACTATCTGAGATGAACAAATCACAGAAGATCCAGTATAAGGAAGAAATCTACAAGGCCCTGGGATTCCTAGAGTTGGAATAAGAGTCACAGCAGAGAGACGAGCACTTGGTGTTGAAACACAGCCATGCTCAGGCAGCATGTGGACCAAATCAACCAGGCCCTGAAAATGTGGTCCCCAAGCACAACAGCTAATGGACCCAGACTTTCACAAAGGTAAGTGAAGTCAGTTGTGCGATGCTTCCTCAGGGAGCCTCTGTGAAGCTCACGGGCCTGTCCGTGAGCCAGAACTGTGTGTGTGGGTACAAGTGTGTGCTATGGGGGACGGGTTTGGCTGGCTGCACCCTAGAGAGAATGTCCTTCCGTTCCTGCCTTGGACAGCCTGGGTCTGTCTTGGGGGCTGTCTGACTGCCTGTGTATGAAAGGTGGCCCTGACATAAGCAGCCGGAGCCTGTGATATCTATTCAGGTAGGTGCTGGCTTCTGTGCCCTGGTCCTTCACTTTATCTAGATTCTGTGGTTTGGCACCAGCCTTCACCCCTGGTAACACAGGGTGGGGGCTGTTGACTTCTTTCAACATGGTGTTTCCTACTTATTTCTGACTTGTGGATTTGAGAGACTATCAGAGCTGTGCTCACTCTGCCATCTCCCTTGAAAGACTTTGGGCAGCTTCAAACTGCTTAGGGAATGCCTGCGTCCCTTGCTTCCCCCTTCTCAATCACGGCAGATCTCTACTCTGTATGGGCCAGGGAGGGGGAGCTTCGCAGAGCCGTCCATGGTATAAACAGCCCGGTACTGCACACTTGCTGCAGCTCTGTCACCACTGTGAGCTCCCCTCTTGCATATGTGAGGGGTGCTGCAGGGGATCAGGGACCTGCCAGAGCTGCAAAGACCCTGAACAAGCACACTGGATTCCCGTCTCAGCCTCAGACCCGTGTTGCTCCCCAAGTGGGCTACGGAGCAAAGAGGTCCTGCCTTAGGCCAGGCAGCTACGGATGCTGGTCGCCTGCCAGCCTCCACTCAGAGGCTGATCTGGGGCTCTCCCCTCGGCTCTCCTCCCTGGCAAGCAGGAAGCTCCAAATCCTGGGCTACGGCCCAGAGAGAGAGGAAAGGGGCTTCTCTATGCCTCTGATTGTCCTCATGACTGCCCGGGAACAAAGCGGGGACTCACGCTGCCTCCTGCCACCAGCCTCCACCCAGCTGTTCTGGCCGCGCAGCCCCACCTCCCCAGCCCGTCTACATAAACACTGAGCGCTTGTCAGCTTCCAGAGTCACGCTGTGTGCCCAGGCCTCTGGCTCCCGGCCTGTGGGATGGCCAACAGAGGCACAGACCCTCTTTCAAGTCCCAGACCCATCACCCACTGAAGCCCAGTCCTGGTCCTTGATATGTAACAAGTAGAGCCTAACGCTCCCTGGAGGACAGAGCTCACACCCTCTTTGACCTGATCAAGCAAGCTGGAGGACAGGTAGTGGCTTTACAAGCTTCACTTTCTTTTTTTTTTAATTGAATTCTTTACTGGTACATTTTATATACAGCTCACAATCACAGACAACATTGGGGAATTTGTACCAGTAGATGACACAAGTTAATTCTCATTTTTACCCACATCCCTACCCACCCACACCCTCCCACCCCCTATATACATACTCTTTTCTTTTTTTTTTTGAGACAGGGTCTCGCTTTGTAGTTCAGGCTGGCCCTAAACTCACTATGTAGCCCAGGCAAGCCTCGAACTCAGCAATCCTCCTGTCTCTGCCTCCCGAGTGCTGGGACTACAGGTGTGAGCCACCACGCCTGGCACTGTAGTATGTGGTATTGATTGCTGGTGGGCGTGAGTCTCCACACCCAGCATTGTATGTGGTTACCTGGGATTGAACTAAGGACCTGGCACTTGCGAGGCAAGCGCTGGAACCACTGAGCTAACCCTCCGGCCCTCTTTTATTTTCTTTTGGAATCAGATTTATTCCTTCCCCTCATTATGTTCCCACACCAAATTCCCTTTGGATATTTCTTATTT
>PVIC010005402.1:0-58042 GCA_004025085.1 Thryonomys swinderianus
TGGTTCCGGCGCCTGCCTCGCAAGCGCAAGGTCCTGAGTTCGATCCCCGGTAACCACATATAATGCTGGGCGTGGAGACACGCCCACCAACAATCAACACCGCATACCACAATGCCGGACGTGGTGGCTCACGCCTGTAATCCCAGCACTTGGGAGGCAGGGACAGGAGGATTGCTGAGTTCACGGCGGCTTGCCTGGGCACCATAGTGAGCTCAGGGCCAGCCTGAACTACAAAGCGAGACCCTGTCTCAAAAAAAAAAAAAAAATATATATATATATATATATATATGAAGATTTTTAATATAAATATTTTAAGTATAAATAATCTAGAAATTTTAGTAGTGATAAGGACTAAACAGAAAAGCAGATTAACAAAATTAATGTGAAATTTTATACTAAGTACACAAAATATCACTAATAATTTCATTTAGAAGGAATACATATTTTTCTATTTATAGGTTTCTATGCAATTTGGATTTATCCACAATCAACACTGATTACATTTTAGAAATCAGTATCACCTTAAGGTTTACAAAATTAGTTAGGAAAACAGGAAATGGGGACAAAAAAGATTGATGGTATAGTTATGACAAATTATAGGTGATATATTGATAATTTTTCAGCTCTACTGACAAATAAAACATACCTAAGTTACTATTTCAGAATATCATATGGGAGAATCAAAGTTTGAGCCCAACCTGGCCAACTTAGGGACTTCAGGAGATCCTGACTTAAAACACAACAGTAAAACCTCCCCGGAATATAGATCAGTGTGCAAGTACTAAGTTCAATCTTGAGCAACAGAAAAAGAAAAAAAAAAAAAAACTAACCATTTTTAAAACCTTTTATATTCTGACCAATGGGAGTTGGGGTCAATTACTCCTAGATTAGATGCGAATCACTTCCAGTGACACGCGGAGACTTCTGGGTCTCAGCTCCAGGAAGCCTGGCAGCTCCTTTGTTGGCTTTTCTGAATGCTGGGCCGAGGAGCAAGCTCCTGGGACTGTCTCTTCTGGCACCATCCAGTGCAGTAGGGCCCATTACCCAGGGAAAAGCCACAAGTAACAATTCCCAACTAACGGTGCCCCACTCACTGCCTGCTGTCACAGTGAGTCACTGTGCACGTCTCAACCCACTAAAGCCTCAATCTGACACTAGGCTCAAGAACTGTACAGATGTCTGGCCCCCCAAAATGTAATAATAATAATAAAGTTATTTTAATCATTTAAGTTTTGGAACAATTCATTACGTACCCCAGAATAAGCACAAGGTAATACTTTATAAAATTCAAGAGAAGATACAAAGTCTAGACAACAGTCTGTTCCAAAGGCACAGTTATTTGAATCCTGAGATTTTTACTTCCTATATAAAGAGAAAAAATCACACAGTCAAGTAGTCAGATTTTTTTTTTAAAAAATATTATATGGGTCTAGGAAACAAGTATTATATCGCAAAGTTTTACAAATGGAAAAGCATTGACTTACATAATTAAAGACCATTGAAAATACTAAGTGTGTTTATTTCGATCAGTGTTTGTGATTTCATAATTCACTAGAGATACATGTTACCCTTTCACTGTGAGTTAGTATATGATTAGTTTAGAAAAACAATGTAAGTGCAACAAGGAAAATTTCCCCTAAGGAATATTTATTAATTACTATCCAGCTTCAGAGCTGGAGTCCCAGTCACAGACTGAATTACTTTTCCTTCCAACAAGCCATTGTGCTTGTTAAAATCAAAGACAGGCACGCTTGATTAAAATCTGCTCTTTAGGAATCAGTAATATACTGATTTGTGCAACCATTACTTTTCTAAGTCTGTTATAATTTTAATTTTTGAAAACCGGAGAGAGAGAGAGAGAGAGAGAGAGAGAGAGAGAGAGAGAGAGGAAATGCACAGCTCTCTGAACATGGATGGTTAAATTCTATTTTCTACTTCCAGGTTGCTTACATGCCACAGAGATAAGCATGTAATCTTTTATCTATTTCTAACAAGCAGAACTTTCTACCTTATTTATAAGGATAATTCTTTTGGGCTCCACAGATGAAGGCAAGAACAAAAATCTGAAGAGCAAAAGCTGATTGAGAATGCAGCTGTGAGTGCTTTTCTTGTTAGTAACTTGAGTTTTCCTCCAAATTCAAAGCTAGATCATGCGAGCATCTCTTTTCCGCCCCTCTAGAACACTGTGAGTTTACTTTGATTCTTACAATGCACATGCTCTGTGAAATGTGGCTATAACACAAGTGTGTATTGACACAATCTGATTCTTTCTACCCATCCAAAGTCTTTGAGGCATAAAAACGTAAGAAGTGGAAACAACAGAGATTCTCCAGCTCAGTGTTTTCTCAACTCTGTTCTTATAGGACTCTATGGTTTGTCACAGGTGCTGAGATTGATGGATTAGCATTTATTTTAAAAATGTATTTCAATTACTGTCAAAGTAAAATATAAACACATGTACTGAAGATACATAATGAATATATTAAAATTCAGAGATCTGAACAAAATTTCACAGATGATAGTTAAGCACACAAATGTATGTTCAACAACATATATGTGTGTATATATATATATATACATACACACACACACACACACACACATATATAAAATGCTGCAAACTAAAACAGTAATGGGATGTAATTACATTTTCCCTGACCAAAACCCCAAACAATGACAATATCAAATGCTGGTGAGGATGTTAAATAAACACCACCTGTCATTTGTTGTTGGCAGGGATGTAAAATGATACAGAAACTTGGTAAGGCAGTTTGGCAGTTTCTTAGAAAACCAAATATATCCTTATAACATGATCTAAAAACATATTCTTTATCACTTTTGTAAATCTGAAAACACAGGAGATCCTGCACATATGAATATAGTAGCTTTAATCTGTGATTGTCAAAACTTGGAATCAATCAGGATATCTTTCAATATGTTAGTGTATAAACAGGTTATGGGAAATTGACACATAAACGATGAAAAATGGAATCAGATCCAGCACTAAAAGAAATGAGCTGTTAAACCATTAAAAGACATATATCACTAAGTGAAAACAAGCTGATATGAAAAAATGCAATTTTGTGGTCCAATTACTATTTTGGAAAAGGTAAAAATATTGAAACAGTATGAGAGATTATTGGTTTCCAGGGATTGAGGGAGAGGAGGAATGAACTATAAAAGATTTTTAAGATGGTGAAAATACTATTATAGCAGTTACAGTCATCCAACCCCAGATGGTATCTAACACCAAGAGTGAACTTTATTGTAAACTATGGAATTCAGATAACAATTTGTTAGTGTGAGCTCACATTTATGATTACTATCTCAGTCTTATATGGGCTATTCATACTGGAGGAGGTCGTCCATATGTAAAGGTAAAGGTTATTTAAGAATGGTGAAACTTTTCTTTGTTCCAAGCTCTTCCTTTGGGCATAAGTCCATTGAGTCAGTGTTTACCTAAACCTAGAATAAACTCCTTCCCAGTGGTCTCCCTTATGTCTTAAATCCCCCCACAAAGGTAGGTTTGTCTCCCTATACATGTCTGCCCTGCTTTAGAGCCCATGTTTTTTATAATAGAGGTCTTCTGAAAGTGAGTACTCTCCATTTTCACTTGCTCATGTCGTATGTATTTGTAGCTGTTTTCATTGGATATAGGTTCCAGGCTCATCTGTCTTTCAAACTTTTAAAGTTATCACTAGACTGCCTGCTGCATTATCTAATTTGATATAAAATCAGCTGTAGCTTTATGTGTTTTCTGTTTTTTTTTTGCATTGTTTAGCATGTATGTATAGACCTGATTAGGAACTTCTTGACTTTTGTTTTCATTAGTTTGAAGATGGTTTGCCTATGTGTAGATTTTATATTTCAACTTGTTTGGTGAAAAGACTTTTTTCTTAGCCTGTATTTTGTGCCAGTCTTGAGTCTCAGAAAATTTTTTTAATTAGAATTTCTTTAATATTTCTGCTGCTCTGAGCTGTCAGTTATCTGTTATTGTGATGACACATTGGAGAGATTACATTACCCCATAGCAATACCATGTTCTGCAATCTTTACTTTTTATTCTGTTTTGTGTTTCACCTGGTCACTTTTGGTGTGGCTGATGTTGTTCTCACTTGTGTCATCTCTACACATACACCCTTCCAAGATGTATCCATGACTGTTACAGTGGGTTTCTAGTTTTCTCCCTTGACTTTTGCTTATAGTTCCCATCTAAATATTTAAAGCATCATTTGAGTTTAGAGGAGGGTGTATCTTTTCCATTGGTGACTTTAATGTTAATCAAAACTATTTCAAATATTTTTAAAATCTCAAAATCTATTTCTACCTGGATTTGGTCATGCTCATCAGTCTCCCACTCTGTGCAGGGTTTCAATACGCATTCCCTGACTGGCCCTGAATTCACTGTGTGGCCCAGGGTGGCCTGAAGGGCCCCACCTACATAGCTAAGAGATTCTTGGGTAGAAACAGAGGGACAATTTTTCTGTTAGTCATTTCCTGGAAGAGTAATATTTTAAGGGAAAATTATGGAAACAATCTAAATGCCCAATTGCTGTGCTGGTGGTAGGGATTTTCTAGGAGGTTTCTCCATATTGTGTGTGAGTGTGTGTGTGTGTGTGCGGGTGTGGGTGTGCGCCCGCACAACCACACGTGCCCACCTGCTCCCCCACAGGGAGGGGGTTGTGTGAATATATGGCGTTAGTGTGGACCTTGGCTGGAAGACAGCTGTCGGGCAAAGCACATCAAGGAGCCCCAGGTGTCACTGGGGACCGGGCCACCGCAGCGGTTCAAAGGGCTGAGAGAATGCTCCTCGCTCTTCTCTTCGCTCTTGGGAAGGAGTGCTTGAAGCCCCACACGCTCACACTATTGCTCTTTTAGTTTGGCAAGATATTTGGGGTTTCTGCTTTTGTTTTGTTTGTTTTTGAAAGGTCTGAAAGCGTAAAGCCCCTCCCCCATCTAATGGCAATAGGAAACCCCTTTGTGCTTCTCTCCATCCCCGCTCCTGTGTCGCCTTTTCCCGTCTCTTTCCCTACCCCTTTACCCGGTTGTGTGCTTGAGCTCTGCGTTCGCACAGCTGCAACACTCCAGTGTTGAACTGTCACTGCTCTTGCACCGTGCACGAGCTGGCCGGGTCTTCATCTCCCTCCCGGTAGCGCCCGGGTCCCACCTACAGCCCTGCTCCGCATCAGCATTTGGTGTTTGGGATTTTTTCTGACTCCCGGGGCGGAGTTCCTCGCCCTGTCATCCCCACTGCAGGAACAGTGAGGAGGGGGAGGAGAATCTTCATCAAAAACTGGTGTGTAGTAAACTTACTTTTGTGGGTGTTTTTTGTTTGTTTGTTTCTTGGGGGGGTCTTTTCTTTTTTGTCTGTCTGTACAAGACCCGCAGCTGCTGAAATCAGTTTTGCCTTTCATGAAACCACGTTCTCTCCAACCCCCACCCCCAAAAATTGTTTTGGGTTTTTGCTAAGTCATTTTTTGTTGGAGGTCAGATGTTGAAGAAAGCATCTTTTATACATAGGAAGGACCGTGACTTTTCTTCCACTGGGTCTTTAGTGTGTGTTCATTAAGAGCCAAGAAGGTATCGAGTTTTTGTACTGAGGTACACTGGCTTCAGAATCCGCTAAAAAAGGTCTTATAAGGGCTGGGTTTTCCACAGTTTCAATCACTGTCATGTTGAATTTCAGTGTCAGATCTTCCATCATGCTGTGCTCAGTGAATCTGTGCCTTCTAACTTTCTAGACATATTTCACTGTTTCTTACCAGTCAGAGATTCTCAGCCTAGAGGTCGGGAGCCACAGGGAACGTTTACCTGGTGATTGGACTCGTTTTCTGTATTAGGAAATTACTGTGCTCCCAGGATTACTGTGTCCCATATTTATTGCTCCGGTTCTTCTTACTGCTGTACTTTTCCTACACACATGCTTGACTCTCCGCTCGGACTACAGGTGTTTTGTTGCTTTTCCCTGTACTCTAGCACTGTTCCCTTTGAACTAAATAAAGATTCTCTTTTTAGGTAGCAGATGATATGAAGATCATGGTGAATTCTGTGACCATCACAAAAGAGGATTTTAGCTTCCCTCATGCTGGCCCCATAAGGGAGCTTTAGAGAATCTTTTGGTCTCTTCTGTGCACACTTTGGGAGTTCAAGGGAAAGAAAGGTTGCAAGAAGAAATAAACTACCTCCCCAGGTAGTTCTTATGAATGTGTCTTCCTCATAGGGATAGAACACCTTTGATCAGGCTACACTTGGCACCCATCAGCCAGTCCATCAGTGACTCTTGCTTCACTCAGTGTCGACAGGGCTCATAGTTAGACACAGGGTCCTCAGGATGATGCTGCGGTTCTAAAAGTCTGCTTCCTAGATTCACTGATGATCAGCAGACATTTCTTTTTTTTTTTTTTAAATGAACATATTTTCCCTGGAATTAGGACTCATATTTCTTAGTAATAAACCATAAAATTTTAAGTAGGTTAATTTATTCACTGAATGCTTTTTATTAACACCAAAATAGTTCATTTATCTTTGTTGCCAAAATTCTATTTGTATCTAGAAATATGTTCCTCTTTCCTACCTCCCACTCCACTGCTTTTGAATTTCATTTTCTTGTTCATTGTGCTTGGTATTCCAAGGAGTATATCTGACAAGTATACAGAAGCAGGTTTCTTGTCTATGGTGTAATACAGGTATTATTGAATATGAAAATAAGGTCCATCATGTCCATCCTCTACTTCAATCCTGACTTCAGAGTAAGAGTAAAAACCATCCCAGTGAAAGGTCTATAGATGCAGTAGCCATATGAATACCAACCAACAGAACTCCTAAGAATTTTAACATAGGGAAGAATATGAACAATGGCCTGTTATTTTCAACTTCTAAAAAAAAAATGAGAAATAATAAAGAGTTGAATTTGAAAAGAGTTGAAAAGTAATGCAGAGTTGAATCTTTCTTTCTTTCTTTCTTTCTTTCTTTCTTTCTTTCTTTCTTTCTTTCTTTCTTTCTTTCTTTCTTTCTTTCTTTCTTTCTTTCTTTCTTTTTTTGGCCTAACCCTTTAAGTTTTCTTTACCTATCAATATTAATATCTGAGGTTGAGGAATTATCTACAGGAAAATATTTGAAATAATTTATTTAAAAATTAGTTTAAAGACTTAGTTCCCTAAAACACACCTGCTTATATTCATATCACCTCTAAACCCTTCCTAAAATTAATTAAGGGCATATATAACTCTGTAAAGTAAAAACCAGAGGTACTTGCACAGGGTAAAGTCAAAGCCCAGCTGGACAAGTTGCATGTACCTATAATCCTAGCAATTCGGGAGGCCAAGCAAAGAGGAACAACACAAATTAGAGGCTGGCCTGGGCTACACAGTGAGTTAAAAACCAGCCTGAACTGCATAGGGAGACTTAGTCTCAGGGAAAATAAATGATAGTCAAAGGCTAGGTAAGGAGAATTTGCTGAGCTGTCACTGCTGTGAAAAACCTGACAGATGCCTCTCAGGAGTTCAAGCCATTTGCTTCACCACCTTAGAGGACCTGTCACTGCACAACCTGACAAATGAGGTCATCAGCTCTCAGACTCGCAGGCTTCCAAGTCCTTCTACTAAATGACAGATCTCCAAAGGAAGAAACAGCCTGCACACATGCTTCTCAGAGGGCAGCAGCTTCTAAAAGGGATGAGATGGGCAGTAGGTCTTCAGAGTTTTCAATGGCCTCTTTCTAGCTATGTTTCTAACATTGGATCCACAGTGGCTCTAATACACACGGGACAAGAAAGACTACTGTCTATTTCTATGATGTTAATGAGGAGTTAATTTTGGTACCTTTTGTCAATTTGTTATAAAAGATTCAATTCAGGATGGCAGAAACGTACAGGGCAAAGCATTGGGGAGTAGCGCAGAACTGTTCTGCTCTCTAAGGGACTTTACTCTTTTAGATCTTGCCTGGGTTCAACAATGTAGCTGCATCACACACTTTTGACTTTATCTTGAGGAAAAATTATATGCCAAACAATATAACTATATGCAAAAGGCAGCTGAGAACACACACAGGTCATGCTAAAAAAAAAACACTTTATCCGAACTTAATTGGCCCATTGGCGGTTTTCTACCCAAGCTTCAGTCTTTATTGATTCATTGCTTCAGGGATAATTATAGGAAAAACAGTGAAATGCATGAGGCTTTAAAATGCTCTTTGTACCTATTAATAAAATAAGTAAATAAAATTACCCAGAAAGACAAAAACCCTGTAATGGTATAATCCCAACCAAAATATAAATTACTCTGTAAGTTTTAGAAATACTAATCTGCTATTATAAGAAAAAATGGTGAGGAACTTTAAGAAAAAGCAATATCACCTATGTCCCAGGTAAGAATATTCTCTTGTTTTATGTTTCTCTGAAAGCATTTATGTCTCCTTAGATTTTTTTTTTTAGTTTATTATCTTCAGACCTCAGCTCAGTGATAGTTTTCAAAACAGTCAGGAACTTACAGTTTGTCTATTTTTCTTGTTTCAATGATTCAAGTAGCATTACTAGATATAAAAAGATAAAAGAAGATAGGATCTCTCTTGAAAACAATGTATACAATAGAAAGAAGAGCTAAAATATAGCCAAAGTAAAAGCACCCTGAGTTCATACCTAGAACATTCCTAAAGAGACCACCTGAGACTTTAAGAAAAAGATGAATTTGGGGCAGGCCTCAAAAAGCCAACGCATCATCAGATGGAAATACATAGAAAGGATGCTTTAGAATAAGGTAACAGAATTAAATATGAAATGAAGGGACTCAGAAGACTCTAAAGCCAGGGGGAAAAAAAAACGCATAAGTAAGTCTATAAAAGGCACTTGGTGAGAGTTTTCAATGCCAAGCTAGATGATTTGTATTCATGATGTCTATCATTACATACCAAACCTTCCCAGACCCTGTGGGTAGTACTTCTAGAAACTGATCTACAAATCCAAAGATATCTAAGTATGGTAATCAGCTTCTCATCACTATAAAAAGTTATCAAAATAAATCAATTTATAAAGAGAAAGAGTTATTTAGAATCATAGTTTTGGAGCTTTCAGGACATGCCTGTTTAACCCCTCTGTTTTGGGGGCAAGTGTGGAAGCAGCACGTTGTGAAAGAAGCACATGCAGACCAAAGCCACTGGTCTCGTGGCCAGGAAACGGAAGAGCAGGCAGGGTGCTTGCCGCCGTGACTTAAGGTCTTCGCGCCAGACTCCACCTCTACCAGGTTACACCACTTCTCAGTAACAACGCAGGTTGAGAACAAAATTTTAATGAATGGCCCCTTAGGGAGCATTTTAGAACAAAACAAAAGCACTGAGTATTATAAGAAAGTAGAAGAAAAAGGGGACATGCTGGGCGAAGATGAGAAGTGTTCTGTCTTGAGTCAAATCTGTGAATTCTGCTATGAAAGTCTCGGTGTGGCTAGATTCTGCTGACGCACTACCTACACTCCTACAGTGCTTACCTTCCTCCCCGGCACCTGGGCTGACCCTCACACCTTTCCTGTCCCCAGTAGATACATTATTAGGGCGAGGATGCTTTAAATAGGAGTTATTGCTGATACTTGTCCTTCTCCATATGATAAAGCAGAATTCTACGTGAAGCAGAGTAGCACTGCTCGGGGCCTCATTCCAGCATGTGATAGTAGTTCAGTGGGTTACGATACACTCTGGCTTAAAGCACCCTACTATTTGGTGAGTTTCTTATTTCTTCCAATGAAATAGTTGAAACCATCTTTTTGTACCTGAAAAAAACAGGTCACTGCAGCCTGGGATGTAACGACTGGGATTGAAGGCTTCCGGTATGTGCGGTGTGCCGCATTAGTTCCCATCCACCCCCAGCACTGTCAACAAAGTCAAGGAAGACACACTTTCCCTGCCTGATAAGGAACACGAGATGGCTTTCTAGTGAATCAAGGGAGGCACGATCAGTGAATCGGACATCCACATTGATCCTGCCCACTTTGCATTAAGGCCTGACCACCTCTGCACGCTCTAGGAAGCAGTAATTTCTGGAGTGCTAACATTTAACTAATAAAGTCTCTATTTCACGGGGCTTAGTTTATTTTAATGGTTTACTAACTTTTTTCTCCCTAAACTTACTTGAGAAATAATGATAACTGCCATTAAAATAAGTAGCTTGATAATTACCTCATGACGGTAATAGAATAGGAGAGGAATAGGAGGGGAATTGTTAAAAATTTGAATCTTTATTGGTACATTATATATACACATCATGATCACCCAATACTGAAAATTTGTACCAGTATATGGCACAATTTAATTCTCATTTTTTTCTCATTTGGAGGGGAAATGTTTTATGATTATACACAATATATTGGTTGTTGTTGAGCTTTCAATTCTAAATCACTGGCTAACTTTAAACATTGTTACCACAGCCTTTCAATACTATATATATTAAGGAATATAAAATGATAAATGGCTCTAGTGAAATGGATTTCATACTTTGAGTAATGGAGTCTGTGTGAGGGGAAGAAACTCAGGTTTTTATATGAAAACTCAGGATTGGAGACTTGTAGCAGGTGAGACCAGTAAGAAAAGGGAAGAGGAGCCTTTGACTCCTCAGTTTACACACAGTAAAGCCAATCAGAAAGACTAGCAGATTCCAGAAAATCTGACTGAGAAGAGAAAACAGTTGCTGATAAAAAGCTCCACATTTTCTACTAATGTAAGGAGAAGCTCATCAACATACTGAAAGCAAAACAAGACATTTGGAAAGCCTCTGAAATCTACTCGATATTCTCAAAGCAAAGAGAACTGACAGATACCCTCTCACAGTAATAGAAGTGTGTTTACTAAATACAATGACAAAGAAGCAACTCCAACTCAGAAATAAATGCAGGGCATTATGCTATCTGACAGTGTACTCCAGGTACATGATATTTTATGTATGAAAATTTTACAAGGAACAATTGCACATCTGCTTCTGTATCCTTATAAATAATGAAGGGGAATTATTTCCTGATGATGTACTCTCTCATGAATGTGCTCAGGTCAAGCCAACTGTGACACAAATTTTTCAAACTTTCAAAGGCCATCCCTCCCTCCACTCTAGCTGTGATATAAAATATGTATGGGGTTGAGCAAAAGAAAAACTGTGAGTCCTCTCCTTAGAGATCATCTTTCTTACTATTTTGAAGCCCAGAACATAGGAGCAAATCCTATGCCACTTTTGCAGTCCCCAGTGAGAAGAGGACAGTTAAAAGGAAATAGCTTTCATCATTAGAAAAATTGACCATAGGTCAATACTTCCTTCTTATTGAGTATCAAAAACAAACCTTAGTTATGAATCGGGTTACAGGTGCAAGCAGAGCCCCTAGCAAGCATTCTGTTTTATCCATTAAAATCATAGTTAAAAAACAAAATAGAGTTCTACAAATTCTTCTGAATTGTGGGTTACTTATGACAGTTAGCCACTCTGAATAAATGGCTCTGTGTAGCATGAAGTGATGTCTTAATAACTCATTTCCCCTGCTAACAAGAGGGGGCTGATGAGAGTAATAGTTTTATACATGTGCTCTTTGGATCCCCAAGACTTCTATACACATTCTGTAAAGAACAGAGTACAAGGAGCAACCACAGTTAATGTTCAAGGATCTTTAGGCCACATCTCTGTATTTTATAAAATTTTCTCACGTGAAATTTTTGAAGAAAGCATGCCACTGCTTCGCTTTTACAATTTTTAAATTTCAAGGCTACTTTCTAAGTCTCTTTCTAACCTTAACCCCCAAGGCTGATGCAGTTCTCTAGAGAATGTATCAACTGGTAGATTCCAAGGTCACAATTATATAACTAATATTTACAATCCAAAAACATGCTAATGTGTTCTGATTATAGATTAGGGTGAACAGAGTAGACACAGAGCAGCATTAATGCTCACATCATTTGATGTTATCTAGGGCTCAATTAATCATATACATGTATAGACAACTCAATACTAAAAGGGAAACCTATACACCCAGTTTATCTAGGACTGTCCAGTTAATATTCTCTGATCTCAGGAAAATGCCCAGTCTTGAACAAACTGGATGTTTGTCACTGGATGACTAGAAGAGGGCTGGAGATAGCTGCACCACATTTCATGACTACCCCACACTCCTGTCTATGCCCAGTGTGTGGCATGGCTTGGATGTGTGAATTGTTTTTCATGCAGTAAACAGTCATTTCCCTTCTTCCAATGATCTCCAGTAGACCTGTAGGTATCAACAGTAGTCTACATTTAGACTGTCCTTTTTTCCTTATTTTTATTGATTTTTGTACTGTACTTGTACATTTGGCTATTCTTCCTGTAACAGGAAGTCATGATGCTAAATATTGTGATGTTTTCTTCAGCTTGGCCTCTATTATGTGAGTACTATGAACATGGCACTGTGTTGAGTAGCTTCAGAAGTATTATTAATCTTATAACAACCCTGGACCATTAATATTGTTTCTTTCTTTCCTTCCTTTCTTTCTACCTGTCTTCTTTTCTTCCTTCCAATTCTAGAGACTGAACCTATCTTTTCTTCCTTCTTTTATTCCTTCTTTTCTGAACCTTCTTTTCTTCCTTCCAGAACTGGAGACTGAACTTTAACTGTTATTAGTTGTCTTATTTTGTTTTTAAGATGAAATTTCCCTAAGTTGCTCAGACAAGCCTTGAATATGTGATCTCCTGGTATACCCTCCTAAATAGCTGGAATTATAGACATGTACCACTGTGATTTTAAGAGTTAATGATATGGCTAAAGTTCATATGGAAAAATAATGACTTATCATTTTTAATCTTCATAATCTGAGTTATGGCACTAATTTGACTTCTCTACCATATTTTTATTCTATATTATTGTTTCCAGTTGCCTAGTCAAAATCCATACTCTGGTAAATTAAGTATGTATTGTTACTCCCATAAAACAGATAACAGAGACACAAAATTTTATAGCATCTGAAGTTACCAGAGCCAAGAATTTTAACTCATTTTATTACATCAGATGTTTCTTAAATCAGGGTTGGCTTACCACTGGGAAGTCTGAGAGTGTTTCAGGAGTCTGTAAACTCTCCTAAACATAAGCTGTTTTATTTTGTGTGATTAGTTTGATTATAACTACAGACAACCAAGTGAGCATGAAATCTCAGTGTAGTCAAACAGAAATTTCTGTGAAGAAGTATTTCATAAAAATATCTTACAGTTGCATTATTCTTGTATAGTACTCACTAATCATATATGATTCTTGGAAATTTAAATGTAGTTTATAGGACTGAGGGGGAAAAAAACTTTAATTATATTTAAATTTAATGCCAATTAATAGTTTCCACACTGAACAATACCACATTGGCTACAAAGTTCACAAACTACAGTCCATGAGTAATATTCAGCCTGATGGCTGCCTTTTATCAGGAAAGTTTAGGTGGAGCCTTTTAAAATTTTTTTTTTTTTATTTTTTGAGACAGGGTCTCATTTTGTAGTTCAGGCCGGCCCTGAGCTCATTATGTAGCCCAGGCAAGCCTCGAACTTAGCAATCCTTCCTGCCTCTGCCTCCCAATTGCTGGATTACAGGTTTGAGCCACCACACCAGGCTCTGTGGTATATGGTACTGACTGCTGGTGGATGTGAGTCACCACACCCGGTATTATTGTATGTGGTTACCAGGGATTAAACAGGGAGTTTGCACTTGCTAGGGAGTTGCCAGAACCACTGAGCTAAATCTCTCACCCAAGCCCATACTTTTTTGTATATTTTCTGTCTATTTTTGAGCTGTCATAGCATAGTCGAGTAGTTGTAAAGAGTATCATAGTAGCTCCAAAAGCCTAAAGTATTTATTGTCTGGCTTATAATGAAAAAAGCTTGCCAAGTTCTTGTCCAAATGGTCACTGTAGGTCATCCCAGGCCTGCCTTTGTATTTATAGTAGCCTTCGTGTCATTATACTTTGAACAAGAAAAAGTACTATGAAATAAACCACAGTCACACTGAACACCTAATAACCCGCTGCATAGCAGACAGTACCACAATGGACATATTGAGTTGGTGTCAAATTTGTACCAACTTGCACCAGAACATTAATAGAAAATTATCATTTTCTTAAATACAGAGATG
This sequence comes from Thryonomys swinderianus, assembly GCA_004025085.1. NCBI lineage: Eukaryota > Metazoa > Chordata > Mammalia > Rodentia > Thryonomyidae > Thryonomys > Thryonomys swinderianus. The sequence goes on from PVIC010005402.1 coordinate 14,103, forward strand.
AAAATTTGTCTAGCCCTCATTCATTAACTGGACTCTAGATTAATTTGATTTTGAACTTAATAGTACTGGATTAGCTGAGAGCATAGCATGTTTGTACCTAAGCATGTTTACTTAGAATGGCACTCAAGAAGCAGGTAGGGGCAGAGTTTGGATTAAATATGAATATAGATACTCCAAATCTAGCTAACAAAGTCTTAAAGCTATCAGTCATGCTTTATAAATACAATGTAGAGAAGCTTTAACCCTATTCAAGAAGAAAAGAAAGAAATTAACCATCAAAAGACCAAAACTTTTACAGTTCTATAATTAACCTCAACATCAACAATTTTGTTTCAGCCAAACAAGATTATCCAACACACTTCATTAGTGATAATAATTTGAATTTCATGCAATTTGTATCCTTGTTTGCCTTTATTTGTACATGTTTCAAGTTTGTAAGCAATAAAAAAATGTGAATGGAGTGTAGCAGAAAAACACTGATAATTGGTTCAAAGGATCCTCAGAGTGTTGAGGAATCTGTGATGGGCCTAGAGCAGAGACCCTTCCCCTGAAGTCTCCTCTCTGTTCATTCATGTAGTTGTACTGACCAGGAAATGAATGTAGAATCACAGTCTCATAACAACGTCTTTTGAAATAAAATTCAAAACATGTTTCTAAAATATTTAGAGATGTTTAAATCAAAGTTACAGTACAAGCGTAAAGTGTCCTTAAGGTTAATAAAATTGTAACATTGTATGGATAGTCACAGTTACCCAAAAAAGAAGATGGTTTTATTTCTCACATCAAAGCACAAAATACCAAACAACTGAGCCTTTTATATAATATCCATTGTGTTCAAAAAATTAAAAGTATTTTCATACTACTGCAGTACTGTAATGTACATACATGGTAATAAGCAGAGTTAGAAAAGATAACAAAAATCTAATGCTACCATTTATAAAAAGCTCGTCTGAAAAGCCAATGTATTTTGAAGTGTCTCTGCAATGTTTCCGTGGTGTTAATAGGAAGCAAAATTACTACTGAAAGGCAAACAACTCCCAGAGTTGTAAAACAGCTGTAGGGAAAAAAAAAAACAAGTCTCTGCTTTCTTATTTCTTGTTATAATGACATCATTTAGGATAGCATAGGATCAGGACATTCTTCTGCATTTCACACTGAAACACAATAATAGCTATGAATACTTATTTCTATACTATCTCAAATGACATAAGAGATGAAGTCTTAACTGAAAGTATTTTAGCTATAACTTGTTAACAAATTTCAAGTTAAAAATACCAGTAGGAATGGGCATTATAAAACTGTTTCTTGAATTCACAGTTTATAATTGATTCTATATTCTTGTCCAGTATAATAAATCTTTGCTGATATTCTACAGGAATTTAAAAGTAATGTCACAGGGCCACGGATTTAGCTCAGTGGCATGACTGTGGCAAATCGAAGGTCCTGAATTTGATTCCACATACATAAATAAAATATCACAAGTTATTTTACTCACAAAATACAAATATCTTTTGGCTCTGTATCACATACTTTTTAATAATCAATAAGTAAGTCAACTTCTTAAAGGCAAGTCCACTAAATTTTGTTGAAAAATCTCCCTTCTACAGTAATGAGGAAGAATGTTTCTTAAAGTTAGGTGCATACCAAGTTCTCCATTTAGGAAGTATTTTCTTTATGCCATGTCATCAGGGAGAGAGACTAGGTTATCCAATGTATGTCATAAGCATGGTTGATGTTAATTCTTTCTATACTTAGTAAATCTCCAAATCATAGACTTCATCATATGTGGAGTAGAAAATATTTATAACACTCAGAAAATGCCCAAAGGAAAAACAAATATATCAATACACCCACATAGAAAAACATACAAACTTCCACTGAAATAGGAAGTGAATTTTATTTTTTTAAGCAAAACATCTATAGGTATGTTTAGATATGCATAATGATAATAATCATCATACAGAATTTGCACCTGTATGTGATACAGCCTGCCTCTTCTTTTTTTCCCCCATTCATCCCTCCCCTTAATGTCCCCACTCTCCTTTGTGCAAAAATTTTATAGGAAAGGAATTTTAATGCCTTAAACCTACAACTACAATGTATCCCAAATTATGGTCCAGAAAGGAAGTAAAACTCCATTAACCTTTGAAAGACAGGTCACAGTGCATAAATATTCAACCGGAAAAAAAAATATTCCAATTGCTGACTACCCATACTGAGGAAATGGAACTATTTGTTAGCTACGTGGTCTTAAGACTCTTAGATTTGGTTGGCAAGGCTATAGGTAACCTTGCTTAGTTGGGATCAATACATTAAGTTCTCTTGATCTGTAAAGTTATACAGTAGCTACTAATAAATCTGCTAAGCATTGTATAATTTTAAATAAAAAATCGTACTTTTAAATTGAAAACAGAAGCCAAAAAGAAGACCTGTTTGCTAAAAATTATTCTGTGCCTACTATGTGACATACTTAGTTTTATATATATAATTAAAATCAAATGCACTTTCTGAGATAATTTTCTGTAAAGGAAAAATAAGCATTAATTGTGACACAGAGATTCATACACACATGAAAGAAAAAATGCTCATAAACATCACAAAAAGAATTATATTGTGTCATTATGTATAATACCTTCCATGTGATAATCTGCCTGGTCAGAGAGACCTGGCTGGGACAAAGTTCAGGAAACATTCTAAGCAGAGAAGTATATCATGTGTAAACGGTCTTTGAGCAGGAGAGAAAATGGTTCATTTAAACATCAGAGGAAGTGTTAAAGAAGAAAGAATAAGAAAGCTTATTAACAGCAGCAATGTCTGACTTCTTGTTTCTGCTCCAACATAGGTAGTGATTACAAGTCTCTCTGTCACCCTCATAAGAGAAAAGCTGACCAAAGCGAAAGATCAACATCTTCTTAAATCCATCAAAGAGCTAAAATTAAAGGGAGAATTATCATTTCAAAAATGAGAGAGACAGGAGAACACAGAGAAATTATATTTTGCAGAAGCAGAAATTGAAGCTCTCTTCTGGGAAAAAAATATTCAAAAGCTACCTGATTGATTGTTGGATATTAGGCATTTACTAGTTGATAAACAAAATCCTTTGAAAGAAGACACCCACATAGATCCTCTACATTTTATGAGTTTGATCTCCAAAAACTCTACCAGGTTTGCAGGGTGATGATCAAGAAAAAAAATCCCATCCTGATTCCAGCAGGGTAACGGAAAATATTGACACTTAAAATACACTGAGAATATTATGTTCTCATTAACAAACCCTCCCTCCCATCATGGGGGAAAAGTTACATAACTGTAACCAAAATCCATTTTATTAGATTCTAAATGACAGGATGGGAATGAAATAGACAAAGCTAACCCTCCTAATCTTCAATATGTTAGAAAGGGAACCTTCTCACTATGATGCCTATGTGGCTGGGGGATGGGAAAACTTATGAAGGCTTCAGCTCACCCAAAGGTCAATGCCTCATTCCAGAAATTCTGAATTGCTTCCCTTCCCCATAATTTCCCACTATCAGTGAGACTCCTCCATAACAGTGGATGAAAGCAGAAAGGGGCTGCAAATCTCAGGATCTAGTTCAGAAGGAACCTCCTGGGAAACACAAAGATAGCAGGGAAGACTGGGAAATTTTACAGTAATTTCTACAGCTATGAAAAACAACGGACATAGTGTAACTATTAGCGAGAAGTTAATCCACACACACAAAAATGACTGTATGTGCCGAATCATGAGTGACTGTTAGTTCTCCATTACTGTGATGCCCTACTTGAGGTAATCAACTCTTAAGTTTCAAATGTGTCAGTCCATGGTCAGTCACTCGTCCCAACAGTTCTGGGCCTAGACTGGCACAGGACACCGTGGTGGGAGGACATGAAGATGGAGGTGACTACCAGCCAAGGGCCTAGAGGAAGGAACTAGAGAACATTATACCCTTGAAAGCCTAATCTTCTCTCTCTAGGCCTCACTTCCTGCAAGTTCTACCACCTCTCAGCACAGTTATGAACACATGAAGGCTTTAACATGCGAGCCTTGCAGGGCCATTCCAGATCCACACTGTGCTACAAATTTCAATAGAAACTAAACATATAAAGAGCCTTAGACTGATCCAATCTTGAGGGCCCACCCCCATGATCTCCTTTAAGTCTAATTAATTCTCAAAGGCTTTATCTCTAACATTGTCAGACCGAAGGTTAGGAATTCAATGCAGATATTTTCAATAGGTACAATTTAGTCCAGAGCAACTAAAAGTTCTATGGCAACTACTACTTTTTAAGTCAAAATTTCTACTTTAAGTGAAGGTAAGCAGAAGGAGAAGGAGAAAAAGGAGGAAGAGAAAAGGAAGAGGAAGAGAACCATATAAAATACATGATTAAAACAAAAGATATATAAAACCGTATTTCCAAATCAGATTAAAAGTGGAAAAAGAACTGCCATTTTGATCAGTATATGACTGTTATTGTGTCATATTTTTAGTACATCCTGACCATGCGAAAGAGTACTATGCACTAATCACCAAGAACAACACATGCAGAGTGTATACAGGGTGAATATTTACAGAGGTTCTGGGAAGTGGACCAAGAATTACAGCAAAGGAAATGAAAGTTGTAGGCAAATTTTATTAAGATTATTTTACATCTTACATTTTCTCCACTTTAAAAATGTAATAATAACAGTTTACTGAAAGGCTGATGATTTCTACATATGTTTAGCCCCCTAAAATGGATAATGTTGTCAATGATATGTATTACATTCATTAAAGTAACAGACAAAATCTCTGTGATTTTTAAAATGCTAGCCAAAGGAGAGTGAGAAAAGTGATCTTCACTGTAATCAGATCAAGGTAATAAAATGTATTTTGAAAGGTGAACTAGCTAAGTGGTTGAAGTATCTCACTTAAATTGTTCTAATTGTACCATATTTCATTTTAGTTTTGAAGAACCTTTAAAACTTTGAAACCTAAGGGCACATGAAAGTGCCAGGGATTTAGCTCAGTGTCAGACACTTTCCTAACCTGCAGGAGGCCCTACATTCCAGCCCCAGTACATCCATAAAAAAAGGAAGAAAGAAAACAAAGCTGTATAATAAGTAGCTGTTCTCCATCACTGTGACACCCTACTTGAGATAATCAGCTCTAAAGTTTCAAATGTGTCAATCCATGGTCAGTCACTTGTCCCTGCAGTTCTGGGCCTAGACTGGCATGAACATTTTAAAATCTGACAATGGATGCGGGTGATAGTTGTATAAAAAATTAATGCACTTAGTGTCAATGAATTATACACTTTAAAAATGTTGAAGTTGTTGATACTATGCCATGCATAAGTTATCACGATAAACAAGAACATAAACATAAGAAGAGAAAATGCAGGAAAAGAATAAGTTTTTTTTAAAAAAAAAACAAAAAACAACAAAAAGAAAATAAGCACAGGTATAATACTGTTTCAAATGTCACTTTAAATCACTTTATGAATTATCTAAATATACTGCATAAAAGACAAATTATCAGAGTAAATTAAAAATAATATGTTTTCTAGATGAAAATTAATTTATATATAAAGATATAGATTCAAGAAATGGGAAAACTGTACCATACTAATGGGAATCAAAAATAAGCTGAAGTAGCTATAAGTTTTAGAATGAAGATGTAAATGAGCTCCAGAATATGTGGTAGATAATGTGTAACAAAAAATATTTAAAGGGAAATGGGGTGCAGCGGTAAGTAACAAAAGGAAGAAAAAATATGATGGTAATAAAAAAGGAAACAAAGCTTATGCATATAGGGGTGGGGGTTATAGGGTGGGTGGGGGACTGGGAAAAAATGAAAATTAAATTGTGTCACATCCTGGTAAAAATTCTCAAAAAAAGTTTTAGACAAAACAAACTTTGTAGAAAGGCAATTATTAGTAACTAAGAGCAATATTATGTAATGATAAGGGAAATAATTCTTAATATGTAAATACCTAAGAGTAGAATATGAAACTATATAAACTAAAATGAACAGAACTGGAACAACAATGAGACAAAACCACTATTAGAGTCATAGTCCTTAATAGTCCTCTATTAGTAAATGATGAATCCAGTAGGCAGAGAATAAGTCAAGATACAGTATTTTGAAAAACACTGTTAATCAACCAGATCATATTGACATTTGTGGACTAATTCATCTAACAACAGAATACCCATTCCTTATAAACTGACATGAAACATTTATCAAATAGGTATCATCTGTGGGATGCAATACACTTCAAAATTCTTGAAAGATTAAAATCATATAAAGAAAGTTCTCAGGGTATAAAGAAAATAAAATACAAATCAATAATAAAAATTGCTAAAAATCACCAAACATTAGGTGATTCAACAACAGGACAGCTGGATCACTGAAAAGTGATGTGAACAGAATTAATGTAAAAATACAAGTTGTGGACCGGAGATTTATCTCAGTGGTTCTGGCGCCTGCCTCGCAAGCACAAGGCCCTGAGTTCGATCCCTGGAAACCACATACAGTGCTGGACATGGAGACTCACGTCCACCAGCAATCAATACCACATACCACAGTGCCGGGCGTGGTGGCTCACACCTGTAATCCCAGCACCTGGGAGACAGAGACAGGAGGATTGCTGAGTTCGCGGCAGCTTGCCTGGGCTCCATAGTGAGCTCAGGACCAGCCTAAACTACAAAGCAAGACCCTGTCTCAAAAAAAAAAAAAAAAAAAAATCCAAGTTGTCCCAATATACTGATGCATATAACACAAACTTGAAGGGAATTTTAACTACTAATTGCACTCATTATAAAAGATAAAGATCTAAAATCAGTAATCTCAGTTCCTGCTAGTGGAAATGACATGAAAAAAGAAGAAAAAATAAGTCAAAATAATGTAGAATAAATAAGATCTTTAAAAGTAAAAAATCAATGAAAAAATTTAAAAGTACAATGAAAATTAATAAATCTAAAATTTGGTTCTTCACAAAATATAATAAAATTCATAAATCTTTAGTGGAGCTAACCAATGAAAAAAGAGAAGATACAAATGACTAATATTAGAAATTAAAGAGCCACCATTAATACTAATTATATCATGGAAATTAAGTGAATAAGTTATGTTTTGATCACCTATGTGTTTATAAATTTGGTAACAGATAAAATGGGTCAATGTTTTGAAAGACACAATTTACCAGAACTCGGAAATCGAATTACATTACCCAAACAGACAAGTATCTTTATAGGAATTGGTTTAAAGATGAACAAAATTTCAAAGGGAATCACCAGGCTCAGAAACTCTCACTGCTCATTTTGCCTGCATTGAAGGAATAAATTAAACTAACTGCCTAGAAACTCTTCCAGAAAATAGAAGCAAACCCATTCTAATGCCAGAATTACACCAACAAGACATCCAAACTTATTAAGAGAAAAATATCATTATCTGTCAGAAATGTTAACATACAAATCTTCAACAAAATATTAGCAAATCTAATCCAATAATGAATAAAAGATCATACACTATGACCAAGTGGGGCTTATTCCACAATGGCCAGGCTATCATAATATCAGTTCTTCCCACTTTACTTCACAGATTTAGCACAGTACCAGGACTGGTGAAAATCAACAGACTGGTTCGAAAGTTTACGTGGAGAAACAAAAAAAAAAAAAAAAAAAAAAAAAAAAAAAAAAAAAAAAAAAAAAAAAAAAAAAAAAAAAAAAAAAAAAAAAAAAAAAAAAAAAAAAAAAAAAAAAAAAAACATGACAGCACAACCAGGAAAGGAAAGAACAAAGCCTACAGCACACTGATGCTATGGGACTTAAAGACTCTGCCAGGTACAGCAGTAAAGCAAGCAGTATTACTGAAAGAATAGACACACTGATCAATGTAAAGAAATAGAAAGACCCCCAAGTAAAAATCAACTAATCTTTGTCAAAAGAATAAAAGTAATTCAATTACTAAAAAATAGTTTTTTCACTAAATTGTGTTAGGCTAACTACACATTCACATTAAAACTTAGCCTAGATTTAAAACTCACACTTTTCACAAAAATTAGCAGAGACCAGGAACCCAAATATAATATACAAAATTATAAAAATATCTAGAAGATAATAATGGAGAGCAGCCCAAGTGATCTTGCCTTCAGTGATAACTTTTTACATTGAACATTAAATACATGATACATGACAGAAAAAACCTGATAAATTCAATGTCTTGCCCTGAAATATGGGAAGATAATAAAATTCTAAAGCATAAACCAAGAAAAGATACTTGCAGACATATGTCTGACAAAGTATTTTAACAAAAATACAAAAAGAATTCTTAAAACTCAACAAATAGAAAACAACCTAATCTACAAATGTGTAATAGAACTGATTAAACATCGCACAAAAGAACACAGATGGAAAATAGGCATCTGAAAAAAATAGTATTGTGTGATTTTAGGAATTGGAAATGATTTTAAAATGAAATATTATACACTTGTAATATAATAGCTAAATTCAACACACTGACAACATTAAATTCTGAAATGGTTTCAAGGAAACAGAAATTCTATTTTTACGAATATAAAACATTACCAGCTTTTCACCCTGGAAGACATTTTGGGACTTTACTGTAATCTTTATATATGATATAGCAATTATATCCAGTGGTATCTGTTTCACTGAAAAGTTACATTCAAATAAGTACTTGTATAGGAATGTTTTAAAACCTTAATTCATAATCTTTTGAAATTGGAAACAATTAAGACAGCCTTTGACAAGTGAATGAATGAAACAAACTTGGTACCCTACTATGATATAATACTATTCCATGATAAACAGAAGGGAGCTCGTGAGCCACAAAACCATATGATCAAATCCTAGATGATGGTTTGCCTAGGCTACATAGTGAGCCCAGGGCCAGCCTGACGTGCAAAGCGAGACCTTGTCTCAAAAACAAAACAAAACAGGGCCGGAGATTTAGCTCAGTGGTTCCGGCGCCTGCCTCGCAAATGCAAGGTCCTGAGTTCGATCCCGGTAACCACATACAATGTTGGGTGTGGTTACACTCCCACCAGCCATCAATACCACATACCACAGTGCCGGGCGTGGTGGCTCACGCCTGTCATCCCAGCACTCGGGAGGCAGAGACAGGAGGATTGCCTGGGCTCCACAGTGAGCTCAGGGCCAGCCTGAACTATAAAGGGAGACCCTGTCTCAAAAAACAAAACAAAACACTCTAAGAAATGCCAGGCGTGGGGTCTCATGCCTGTAATCACAGTGCTCAGGAGGCAAAGGCAGAGGCAGGAGGATTGCTGGGTTTGAGGCTTCCCTGGGCTACACAGTGAGCTCAGGACCCACCTGAACTACAAAGTGAAACCCTGTCTCAAAACAACAACAACAACACAAAACCTAGAAGAATGTTGTTAACTAAAAGAAATTTATATGAAAAAGCCATATACTATCTTTTATTATTGTTTATCATTGTTATTCTACCCATAAGTCATTTTGAAAAAGACCAAGGAAGTGTTAGGAAAGATTAGTGATTACCAAAAAAGAGGGCATAGAAGATGAGAACAGGAGATGTTTAAGGAAGTGAAACTGTTCTGTATGTTATTTTGTTCTGTATATTATTTTGAAATGGTTCTGTATGAAATTTTGGCGGTTACACTACACATTGACTGAAATCCTTACAAAGGTACTAGCACAAAGATATAATCACTTTGGGCACAGTGGCACACGCCTGTAAATCCATCCACCCAGGAGGCTAGGGCAGGAGACTAGCAAGTTGGAGGGCAAATTGTGTATTGTGCAATTCGTACAGTATAAAAATTCCTGTGGAGAAACGAAAAAAGCCAAGGCAGACGGCATAATCAAAACAAAAAGTAAACCTCAAAACAAAAAATAAAAAAGGCGAGGAATGTAATTCAGTGGTAAAGTGCCTCTAGGTTTAATTCCTAGCATAAAAAAATTACAATGATGGACTAAAGTATGAATTTCTATTAATAATAGTGTATCACTTTGGTTCAGTTAAAAATCTGTGACAAAATAATGCAAAATATATATAATAGAAGAAACTTTGTGATGGGGTAGGAAGGAAGAAGAGGGTGCATGACCAACTCTTTAGATTTTATATTCACATTTCTATAAGCACAAAATGGTTCTTTAAAAAATAAGGTTATTAAATGAAAACAATGAGGCAAAGAAAATATTTAAAGATGAGACCACGTCAGTCTCGCACACCACAGCATGGAGCTATGTTTTGATCCTGAAGACAATGGACTAGTGAAGGCTATTCTCAGAAACAAGAAGGAAGCACGGCCCAACCTGTGTTCAGAGCGAAGACTGCCTGCTGGAAGAAAAAAAGTTTAATGTGCAGACCCAAGATGAGACATCATCTAGTGTGACAATATTGAAGGTGCAAATTGAGAGTTCATGAATAGTGGATCAGAGAAAATTGGAGATGTAAAGATAATTAGAAGGTAAAATCAAGCGATATTAGTGATATACCACTAATGGAATGGAATGGAATGTATAAATGTAAACAATGTATAAATGTCAGCTCCCTGGGACATCTACAGAGTGATGGGTGTATTAGTTTGTCAGGGCAATGCAATAAGTTACCGCAAACTGAGTGACTCAGAACAACACAAATTTATTTTTTCACTGCCCTGGAAACCAGAAGAACAAAATCAAAGCGTCAGCAGGGTCATACTTCCTCCAAATACTATGTAGAATCCTTCCTTTCCTGTTCCAATTTCTGATGGTTCTAGCTATTTGTCTTGCCAAAGTAAAATTCCAACTTCTGCTTTTGTCTTCACAGGGCATTCTCAGTGCCTCTGTGTCTTTGTCGCTCTTCAGTGTATTTGAGTTGCACCCAGATAATAGTGGATAATCAATCACATAACCCCAGATTGTTAACTCCTTAACTTAGTTCATTTACAACAACCCTTGGGAGCAAACTGACTCTTGAAAGTCCATCGCCATGTTGTAAGAAAGCCCCAGAAGCGATGAAGAGGCCCAGGTAGAAAGGAACAAAGGACTCCAGCTTCCCATAGATAGGTCATATAAGAAAACTGTCTTAAAGGTGGTATATTTAGCCACAGTGTGACCCTTGAACTGATATTTCAGGAAGAAAACAAGAGTCATTTCTTCAAATTTGCTCAAAGTGAAGTTGTAGAAAAACACTTATTTATTTAAGTCACTACAACTTTTCTAGACAATGGATTACAAGCAGAAGAAACACTTGTGATTAACAGCTCTTCCAAGAGGCTTGTTCAATCTCTCTGCTACATTCTCAAATGGGCTTAGAGGATAACTTTGTCAAGATGGAAATTCCACAACATAGAAAAACTCAAATCCCCAAGTAACTGTAGAAAAGAAAAGCATAAAGGGTTAACAGCAGGCTTTTTATTAATGGTGAATATGCCAGATGGCAAAACATAGTGGAGCAGACTGTTCACTTCATGCCTGGGAATTAAAGACAGAAGGGGGAAGAGGCTGGATTCCATTATTCCCTTGGAAAGCATCCATGAAGTTACTCAAAGACCTCCCATGAGACACCACTTCTTAAAGTATCCACCACCATCCAATAGCACCAATTAACCCTCAGGTCTTTGGAAACAATTTGAGATACAAACTGCAGCAGATGGCATACTTTTTCCTCTCTTAAATTGTAACACATATCCAGTGCCTATGATCCTACAGAAACAGAGGATAGAAGCTTTGGTCAGTGTTCCCCCCAATCATCCCTGGGATAGGTTGACCAAATCAACACGCTCCTCTTAAAAGAGATCAACTACAGGTGGCAAGAACCCTTGTATGTTCAGTGTAGTACAGCTTTCAAAGAAAGGGTACCATGAGTAAGGCAGTTGTAGTGTGCACTTATTGTTATGAGGCCTTAGCACTTAGGGATTCAGCTTGGTAGGCAGCTTCCTTCTCACCTCTCTCATTGGTTCTGCTGCCTTCCTTTCTTGAATAAACCATCCAAATTGCCTCTATGGATCTAATTTATCACTGGAAAAGGTTAATTTATCCTTCTTCCAGGATACACTTCCTTAGGGTACAAGGGCCTGACTCTGTTCTCTGGTGGAAATAGAAAGAATAATAATCTTAACTTTAGTCCAATTGAATCATGGGAGCATTAAATGATATAGTGATTGGTTTTGCTTTAATTAATCATATGTGGAAGCAATAACACAATGATTGGTCACTCACTGCACATTAGCTGAGTCCAAAAACAGAAAAATTGCCTCAGTGACCACAAAGCCTGAAGAAGTTGCCTTTCTTTTGCTCAATTAATGTGAAAATTAATCTGAAAAGGGGCACCATAAATCTAAAACTCATAAAAATAGTAATGATAGACAAAGGTGGGTCTGTTTGAGTTCATAATCAAGTAAAAATTAAAATGACATCTAACATGTTACATGTTCATGGTACATCACCACGTACCAGTCAAAAGACTGTTTTATGTTAGTTAGAGGGGAATAAAGACTGGAAAAGTTACAAGTCTTTCCAGTATCACAAATCCAGTAAACAATTTAAGGCTCAGATTAAGAACTCTAATACCCAAGTTTTATGTCCTAAGCACTAGGCTCTTTTTATGCTTGACTTTAATGCTTCCTTATTATAACTAGAGCTCTCTTATTGCTATTGTTTGGCTCCTCAATGTCTCCCCAAAGCTCATGGTCTGCAGGCTTGTCTGAAAACCTGTAAGTTTTATCTGTTTGTTTGTTTAGTCAGGGTCTCACTATGTGGTGCAGGCTGGCCTCATATTCATGATGATCTTCTTGCTTCAATGTCACAAGTGCTGAGATTACAGGCATGTGCCACCATGCTTGGCCACCTGCAGACTTATTGGGAAATGTGGAGTCTGATAGAAGCGAATTAAGTCACTGTAGAAGATTCGAAGAGGCCCTTGAAAGGGATATTGAGACCTCTCACCAATTATCTGTCTGTCTGTCTGTCTGTCTCCTTGCTTGCCTGGCTGCCTGGCTGCCTGGTAGTCTATCTTTATCTCTGTCTCTTTTTATGTGTCACCATCAAGTGAACAACCTTTCTTTGTCACATGCTTCTGCCATAGTATAGGACCCAAAGCAAGAGCCAACCATCTATAGAATAATGTCTATGGGGCCGGAGATTTAGCTCAGTGGTCCCGAGGCCTGCCTCGCAAGAGCGAGGTCCTGAGTTCAATCCTGGTAACTACATACAATTCTGGGCGTGGTGACTCACGCCCACCAGCAATCAATACAACATACCACAGTGCCAGGCATGGTGGCTCACGCCTATAATCCCAGCACTCTGGAGGCAGAGGAAGGAGGATTGCTGAGTTGGAGACTTGCCTGGGCTACACAGTGAGCTCAGGGCCAGCCTGAACTACAAAGTGAGACCCTGTCTCAAAAAAATAAATAAATAAATAAAGAATAATGTCTATGAAACAATGAACCAATATAAACCTTTCTTCCTTATAAATTGTTTGCTCAGGTATATTTTAACAGTGATGAAAAAGTGATTAACATAATTTCATTCTTCACAGCTCTTCTGAGTAAAATGAATAATTGTATATTATGGAACTATACCACAGTGGCTTAAATAAGTTTCAGCTTAATGATATTGCTTAATGAAAGACAACTTTTATTAAACTTTGTGTCATCTTTCAAATTTAGCTTGCAGAAGTAAACACAATCTAATATAGATATAGAATTTGTATATTTTCCTGAGTGTCCCATATTGTACTACAGCAATTATACTTTCACCCCACATGGTCTATTATGTTGCCTAGGTTTTCTTTTCTTCCTTGCTGGGCTTGAATTTTACCAGCTGTGCCTAGAAGGTCCTGATACTCTTCACCAGCCCAAGGGGAACTATTATACATTATGAAAGCAGTTAGACACAGGTCCTCAGAAACACCAAACCAAATTAGCTTCAGCCCCAGAATAAAATTCGACCAATCTGCTCAGTAAGACTTAATTTAAAACTCATAGACTCTTTTTCCAGCCCTTGGGTTTTTGGAAATTGATTTGAATTTTTTTACCTCTTCATGTTTATGCTTTCATAGTAACTTCTACAGAAAAGAATAAAAATAAAGGATATGTATTTTAAATGTTAAGAAAGTTATAAAAGATTAATAAGCATTGAAAGACAATAAAACACACACACACACACACGTCTCCTAAAATTTAACCTACAATTCTGCTTGTTAAATGTAATATTGGATAAAACTTGATTTTTGAATATTGAACACTGCCTGTGCTTATGTCAGATATTTACAATACTGAGTACACATTATTTTTTTCACTGAGCTTTCCATTTTCTACTTAATCTTTCCTCTTTAAAATCTCCACTTTTCTTTGGATGACACCTAGCAGTTAATGAGGTCAATAACGATTTGCAGGGAGAATGTGTAAGGCTGACTGTCATTCTCTCAAATGCCTGCTGCTCTCAAGGATCAAGGCATATGCTGGTGTGAGTAAGATCAGAACAGAGTGGGTCCTTCCTCTTTACTCTCCTTGAACATCAACAATACTTAGGCTAATTCTATTTCATAAATCTGTGTTCCCTCAAAATACCACCATAGTCTGCCCTGATTAGCTACAGAATTATGAAGCAGCATGAAGAAGTCCTTTTCTGATTGTGGCTAGTTGGGTTTCTATATGTCTTGCTTATCTGCAGGTTAACTTCTTGCCACATACCCAAGTGAATTTTCTGCTACTGTTTCTGTAAATAGATTTTTTTATGTAAATAGATATTTAGTACTATCTTCTGACTTTTCACTTAGATTTCTTTATCTGGTAGTTGCTTCATCTAGCAGCTGTTAGATCAATGTTCTGTGGTGTGTTGTTGATTTTAAGGTTCTTCTGTGCATGTGCACACCTACATCAGTCCTAATTTGTATTGGTCTCTCCTGTTTCCTATACCATCAATAGAATATTTTTTCAGTAGAATTGGAATTTCTGCTTGATCCCTTTTTATGGATTCTATGTCTTTGCTTGACTGCTGCTTCCTGTCTTGCACTATTTTCTTTAGCTCAGCTATATTTTTATTAGCATCTTCTGTAATCTCATTGATCACTTTATATGCTATGTCAACTCTCCATATATCAGATTTGGAGGTATTCTGCTGCCTTCTTTTTCTCATATTTCATTTGTGTGTGTGTGTGTGTGCGCGCACACGCGTGTACAAGCGTGCGACTGAGGCTTGCAGATCTATTATAGTGGCCAAGCTTTTTGCATATTTTAAAGTTTTTGATGTTGAGGACTGAAACTAGCCTCTAGCACTTGCTAAAGAAGCACTGTACCACTGAGCTAACTCCCCACCCAAGATCTAGATTTATATATTATCTTGCAGCCTATAGTGTTTCTCTATTAAATACAGTATCCATTGGCTATTTCCAACAACTGTGAGGAATAAAAGATGATTTCACTTTTCCACAGGAAGCAAAAAGAGCAATATCATAGAGCCATGGATGTCTCCTGCTCTATGATATACACCTAACATCTAAATGACCCAAGACACAAAGTCTTATCAAGCCTTCCAATTCCAAATTCAGCAGGTTTTTTTCTAGGTTTCTTGTGTTTGGAAAAGGTACTAAATTAGGTATTGGCAACACAGTTTCATAGAATGCATACCATGAATTCTACTAGGTAACTGTTTTGCAAAGAGAATTGTATTCAACTCAGCCACACCCATTTCTTGCAGCTGCTTTTACTGTGCCTACATTGGCAGTGTTTTGGTCCATAAAACCATATTTGCTGCAGGATTCTATTGAAAAGCCTTGCCTCCCCAGGTTCATATAATATAATATATATAATATATATGATATATTATATATTTATTATGTATGTATGTATGTATGTATGTATTAACTTGATCTAGTTACCAAGATCTAGGAGTGACTGCAACAGACTAAGTCATTAGTTACTATAAAACTTACACTGTCTGAAAAGAGAATTCAGAATTTGGTTAAGTTGGCTCTATTCCTCCCTCTAGTTATCATGTAATTGAAGAATTATGGAAAACATTTTGCTTTTGTAAACACCACGGATACACTGTTAGTATAAAAATTTAAAATTAAGCTGGGCGTGGTGGCTCACGCCTGTAATCCCAGCACTCGGGAGACAGAGGCAGGATGATTGCTGAGTTCGAGGCGTGCCTGGGCTACATAGTGAGCTCAGGGCCAGCCTGAACTACAAAGTGAGACCCTATCTCAAAAAAATAAAATAAAATTAAACTAAAATACCTAATATTTAGGCAACTTAATTTTGAAAGGGTTTTTATGCTGTCAAATAATTATATACTTAGATATACACTGAGCACTAGCAAATCTTTGATAGTTGAGCATAATTTAGGTAATCCAGATTGAATTAATTTTTTTAAGTACCCATAGTATTTAAGGCACTGAAAAAGACAAAAGATAAATATGATAATGTATGCCTGGAAGCCTATGCTTCTGGGGGGCTGGGAGAGAGGAAGAGGGAGAAGAAGGGAGACAAAAGAGAAACACAGAAAAACAAAGACAGAGAAAATCAGTGGGAACTGAACCCCAAATGTCCTACATTTCCTGATAAGATTATATTTGCTAAGCTGCTCAGCTACTTGTGATCCACCTGATTCAGCTCATTTTAAAATTAGCAATCAAACTCATAATGACTCAGATAAGTTGTAGGGCCAGAATTTAAAAGCAACTATGAGTAAAATATCAATCACAGACTTTCATTATCACTACAATTAATGGTTACATTTTCTCATTCTTTTCAATGCTGTTTTCTTTATCTGTTTGTTATCCACTGTGTTGGGTCATGTACCTGTTTTCTTCACTTTCTTTAAGTGCACCAAATAATGCTCCATGTTCTTATCTGAGATTGTTTTGTTTCTTGCCTTAGTTATTTTTTGTGCTGCCCAACACTCAAAATTAAGAAAGGAAAGGTTTATCAGTTCACAGTTGGTAGTAGTTTTAGTCTACTGTTGGCCAACTGTAAAGCAGGGTTGCATGAGAGAAGGGCATTGCAGAGGCGAAAAGGTTCATGAGAAGCAGAAAGCAGCAAAGAAATGAAAAGGAAGAAGCTGCAGCAGCCATGCTCTCCCTTTCAAGTGACCTGCCCTTGGTGTGGAACCACACACACTGGGAGTGGGCCTTCCCATCCACACCTGCACTACATTGCAACAACACACCTTCATCCTAGTGTCACATACCCTAGGGCCAGCACCTCATAGAAGCCCTGGCTATTTGCATAAAGCTTTGAGATGGGGTTGGGACCTCTACACACAAGCCATAACATGAGAGCAAAATTATGAAAACATACAACCTGTGTTTTTATAATTTTGGGGGCAGTGTAGGCATTTTTGCACTTCAAAATTTAGTTCTCTAACTTTCTCACCTTCCCATTTTTTCAGTTAACCACCTAGTGGTCACTTTTAAAATTTTACTTTCATATAATTAAGAATAGACTACTCTTTCTCTGAGGTCATTTGTTCTAGTGAAAAACAGAGACTTCTATCTTTCCTGAGGTGCTACTGTACTGACGAACTTTCTCCAAAGTCATGAAATGTAAAATGTATTATCCTTAGCATGTCTCCAACGATGTGCTGGAAATAAATTTTAAATGTGTATTGTTTTTAGTTCCTTCTGACTCATCAATTCATTTTAGGAAAAATATGTTTACTATCTTTTTTTTTTTTTAAGAAGGGTCTCACTTTGTAGTTCAGGCTGGTCCTGAGCTCACTATGTAACCCAGACAGACCTCGAACTCAGCAATGCTCCTGTCTCTGCCTCCCGAGTGCTGGGATTACAGACGTGAGGCACCATGTCAAGTATTATCATATGCAGTACTGAATGCTGGTGGGTATGAGTCACTGTGCCTGGTATTGTTGTATTTGTTTGACAGGGACTGAACCAGGGACCTTGTGCTTGCTAGGCAGGCTACAGAACCACTGAGCTAAATCTCCAACCCATACTATATCGTTTTTTTTTTAATCCTGATAACATTTTGAATAACAGCTCAGTATACACTTTGATTTCTTGCCTTGATTTGTTGGATCATCCAACTGTCTGAAACACAATTACTAATCACCCTTCAGTGTCCACACAAGGGGATGTACTAAAGATCTAGTAATGAATAAACCCTTATGCTTCCTCTTAAAATTCTTAATTTTCACTGATTGTTAAAACTAAACCCCATGTGAAACACACACTTAACACATGGCCAAACCTCTCCAGATTATTGAAACAAATGAAAAATTGGGAAAAATATTACTGATAAGGTAGATAACAATGTCTATCTCTTATTGGGTGAGTTTTCTATTCTAAGCACTAAGACTCTACTTGAATTATTTATTTTTTACAGCTGGCTAATAAGGTTTGTGCTATCATACCCACAGATGCAGAAAGCAGGATATAGATAGGCTAAATAATCGTCTGAGTTACTTTTCTCATTGCTGAGACACAGTATTCAACACCCAAAGTTAAAGGAGGAAAGATTTATTTGGCTCACAATTTAAAGAGGTTTTAGCCCACCATTGGCTGGCTCCTTGATAGCATGGTCGAGGAGCATCAAAGAGGAAAAGCATCCCATGGCAAAGCAGGGCCAACAGAAGCCAGGACGCCCAAGCAACCACAGCAGCACAAGCAGCAGCCTGCCTTTCTCTGGTATTCTTTTCAGGTTATTGGCCTTTGGGGGGCATCACTCACACCTCGGGCAGGTCTTCCTTAGTCCTATCACACACTTAATCCCAAGAGGATACACCCTAAGTTTAGCCACTTCCCAAAACTCCCAGCTATGAGTGCATGAGGCTTTGAGAGGACATCTAATTACAGACCATAACAGTATGTACTTGATAATCACTGGAGTGTGTGCCTTTGTGAAATGTACCACACCCTTAGCCATGTGAATCACAGCACTTAGTAATGTACAAGACAGGACACCGTTGCATTTTAAAAAAACTTCCAAATTATACTAGAGTCCGGTCAAAATTAAGACATGCTATTCTCAAATCCTTTTCCTCCCAATCTCAAGGGTTAGGGACTTTAAATTCTTGAAACATCAAGTTTCAGTTCTGTCTGGTAAGAAGACAAAAAGTTTCTAGAATTTATTAAAGTTTTCATGTTCCAATGGAAATGCAGATGACCTCATAATTATAGAAATAAGTTTTCTGGTCCGCTCAGACTTGAGGGGATATTCTTTGTTTTGGGGCAAGCCACTCTTATCTCTGAGAAACTCAAGGGATTCTCCTCTGTCAACTTGCTGGGAGCTGTTAAAATGTATAACTTGATGGGCCTTGTCCCTTGGTTTTCTGATGTATCTGGTCAGTCTATGTTGCAAAGATTAAAAAATCAGTGATTTAAAAGTTGTAAGTATTTTGTAGGATTTTTTTATGATGGTGAGGTGAGAATGACGAGTTAAAATAACACTGGTAAGAGCTCACTGGGCAGCAAGAGTAACATAAAAAGGCAATTTTTAGAGTCCAACCTTCCTGTCTCTTTTGTTAAAAATCATACTCATTACAAGAGGCAGGTTGTCATGGTGATGTAAATAAAATGGGCATGACATGGGAATAATGGGCAAGAGGTTATTTAGCACCTCTTTATAAATGTCTTCTTTGATCCCAGCATGAGACATAGCATAACCTGTCATTGCAGGAGTCAAAGATGTTTTCCACATTTATTTTGTCTCCCAGTGGACCAGCTTCTGTCTTTTATATATTAACCCAGAATCTGGAAAAGCTACAACTCTAGGTTAAATGTTAAAGACCTGAAAGAACTGGAGATACCCAAGTTGACTTAAAGAGTTGAAGAGACACATGGGGAAAAACGTTCCTGGCAAAACATAAACCAAAACTGAGAGACAAAAATATTAGACTGAAAAACGTGCAAGCACAAGAAAACATACCAAATTTTGGAAAATGAAGTAATTAATTATGACCAGATACACTGTGACACAGGACTTTATACATTGTGTTAAAAATTTTATTATAGAAAAGTAATAGTAAGTTGACATGCTCAAAATCACTCATCAAGGTGAGAGTGGATTACTGATAGCATGACTTATATCTCTTGCTTCCTAGGAACAAAGATACATGTTTGTATAGGCTTATGATGTTTATTTAATAGCCATTTCAAGTGAGGATGCATTTTTGTGAAACAACTGTATTATAATTTCAGTACTTAAGGTATTAATGAATTGCAGCACCTCGTCCAATATTTGAGCAACATACACCAATATTTAACACACCTATTAAATTCCTTTGTAACTAAAAAATAAATGTAAATTTCCTAATTTCCTTTTTTAATTATTTTTTTTGAGACAGGGTCTTGCTTTGTAGTTCAGGCTGGCCCTGAGCTCACTATGTAGCCCAGGCAAGCCTCGAACTCAGCAATCCTCCTGCCTCTGCCTCCCGAGTGCTGGGATTACAGGCGTGAGCCACCACACCCGGCTCCCTTTTTAATTTTTCTCCTGGTAAATATTGTGGCTTCTAGAGGTGTTTAGGCAGACACTGTCCCTTTCATTTGCTTCCTGGCTGACTCTTTTGAACTTCAACCATATATCCAACTCTAACATGACTGCACTGTGGAACTTCCATTAATTCAATAGAAAACATAACTCTTAGAAATAAATACCAAGCACATATGTGTGTGTATTTTGAATTTTGAAAGTCACTGGAAGAAGCAAAATGAGATTAGACAAATGCCAGCATTAGGTAACAGGAATAAAACCACTCTCTCACAATAACTACAAAGGACGTATCACAATGTGTCCTGTCCATGGAGATTGAGTTCTTCTCAGGTGATAGTTAAAGAAAGAGGTGACACCAAGTGCAGAATGAGAAGGTAGGAAATGATGAAGTGTCATTCTGAAAGGCCTTCTTCTCTGCAGCTTTACTAACTAATGAATAGTCAACTTCTTCACAAGACTAACAACAAAGAGTCTAGACAAAAGGACTTTGTGGAATCCTGGATCTTGTCAGAGTATCCAAAACAGAGATAAAAGAGTGAAATGGGGATGCTGTGTCTGGTCTGCTCTCCCCCTCTTGAGCACCTCCAAAGGCTCCTCATGACAGCAAGGCCAGAGAAGAAACAGGAGCTTGTTTCAAACAGCATCCTTTGCACGGAAGCCGCAGTCCACACCCCTTTACCAACCTGATCTGGCACTATGCAGCTTATGGATCTTCCCACAGTCAAACTGACTATGAAAGGTGAATGTTTTTTTTATCGTTTCAGGACATCATGGAGCCATGACAGCGCAAGTGCTACCTTATAAAAAGGACCTCCGGAACTGCTTCAGAAAGTGATAAGAATGATAAGTGTGTTCTAAGTGAGGTAGAATATTTGAGGAGGGACAAATGGAAATGTTTTCTTTTACTGTAATAATTTTAAAAACATAAGCATTTCTTTTTCACGCCTACCCTGCTTGAGGGAAGGGCTTACATATGGTGAGAGCCTAAGTCCCATACCCTGCTGCCTTCCAGCTGGAGACCCAGGAAGACCAGTGAGGAGACTTCAGGCCCAGAGAAAGGACTAAGGTAAAGCCTAGCCCCACAGCTAGGGGCTAACTGACGAGGAGCTGAGATGTCCCAGCTCAAGTAGTGGGACAGGAATAAAAGCTGTGGTTCCTTTTCCTTCCACTTGTTTTTCTTTTGGCCTGAGAGGAGCCATCTCATTACATGAAACACATCCAGGATGTATCTGAGCTGAGGACCTCGTGACACACTCAAGTTAGCATTTAAGATTGCCCAGCACAAATTCTCTTTCATTACTGATTACATCTCTTTTTTTTTCACTTCTTGTCCATTCCTTTAGGAGTTCACTTTTTCCTCAACAAAACATTTCTAAAATAGACACTCTTTGTTTCTTTATTTTTTTCTCTGTCTTTAGGAAATAGCAAAAGACAAACAATGCCCCATCATACATGAGTCTTGCTGCACATCTTGAGGTATTTCTCATTTTCCATGATTTGAATTGAATCCAGTGGTTATCGGTCAGCCAAGTACAGATACAGCATCTTACAGAATTCACCCTAATACATTCTTGCCTCTGTATTAGCTTCTGCCCTTCCTCAGCAATGTTTTCACCTTTCAGCGGAGCCTATTCACATCTCAAGATTATAGGCAAATATGTGTCATAAGGACGTGAAGCATGTACTCCAATGTGCATGTGCATATATGCTCAAAAACACGCATCACCTTTTTTTTTTTCTTGAGACAAGGTCTTGCTTTGTAGTTCAGGCTGGCCCTGAGCTCACTATGTAGCCCAAGCAAACCTCAAACTCAGCAATCCTACTGCCTCTGTCTCCTCTGTGTTGAGTTATAGGTGTGAGTCACCACGCCCAGCACTGTGGTATGTGGTACTGATTGCTGGTGGGCATGAATCACCATACCTGGTATTGTTGTATATGGTTATTAGGGATTGAACCAGGGACCTTGCACTTGCTAGGCAGGTGCCGGAACCACTGAGCTAAATCTCTGGCCCTCATCACTCTTTCACTGGATATGTGCTTCTTTTAAAAAATGATATAAAGCTTTTTTAAAAGATTTCTTCAGATGCAATTAAAATGCAGAAATTGCACACATTGTATGAATGTATTTTGATGAGTGTGAACATAGGTACATACACTGTGGCTCACACCTCTGATACCAGCACCACAGTCAAGGCTCCCATACATTTTATACCACCAAACATCATTTTATATTCTTTCACTTGCTCTTTATGTCATATCTAGGTGTCTCCCAAAATACTTACACACTCATAGTTGGTGCTGTTAGAAGGTGACTGGATTTAGGGGTTTATGGCTGATTTGCTGTTGAAAGGGGTATCTGGGTGGAAGAGGCAGGTTAGTGGGGGTGTGGCCAATCTTCCCCTCTCTCTACTTTCCTGTCACTAAACCATGAGTAGTTTTTCCTCTGTCTAAGTCTTTCTTCTAGACTACCACACCTTTGAACAAACTGTAAACATAAAGCTCTGCAACCTGTGAGCCAAACTAAATCTCTCTTTTCTAAGTTGTGAAAGTTGGATAATGTTGTGAATGTTCTTTGCCCAACAATGAGAGAAATAACTACGACATTCTTGTTTTGCTTGGTCCTTTTTTCTGGCAAGAATACTTAACAAAGATCCTTCCACTAACAATTTTAAATTGTACAACATAGGTACACTACTGTAAATCCAATCTCTAGAAAACTGGTTATTTGCTATAAATAAAACATTAAAGGTATTTTCCAACATCTCCCCTACTTCTGTCTTCACTACTCCAGCCACCACTATTGTCCCCTCCACCTCTGAGCCCAGCTGCTTAAGTTACATCATATAAGTTCTGAAAGACACGCATTAGACATACTCATCTTTATGTCCTTAATCATGAGCATGATTTACATATGACACAGAATACTAGTGCCCTTCACTAGTTAAGGGCAAGTAAAGAGAAAACAGAGTAGCTTTGTAAACTTTCTCAGCTTCTTCATAAACAAGTCTGAACAGAATTGTCTCTGAATTCACTTCACCTACCCATTGCTTAAGGTAAGTATTTTGTATTGTTATGGTCACATGTGTTTCTTTTAAGTTACCTGCCTATTGAAAGACTCTGACATTCTTTTATGTTAATAGCAAGCATTTTAACACATTACAAGAACTTAACATACTGCATGCAGCCCCATCTGTACAAATTGAAATCACAGTCATGCTGTTTCTATGGAGATGTTGAGGGTTGTGCTGGGAATAGTTTGTGAGTTTAAGTTCTATATACAAATTCCAGGGGTTCAATCCTCAATTCCAATATATATAGTACTTAGTGAAGGAGACTTTGGGTAAACGAACTCTCCATGCTTTGGTTACTTCATTTACAAAGTGCTAATAGCATGCAACTAATGGGATTGCTATGAAAGTGTATCAGTTAAAGCAGGAAAATGCATGATACAGTGCCAAGTACATGGCTCTATATACTGTTCGTATTCTGAGTATAGCACAATGTGAAAGCAACACTGAGACTTTAGGAATTATTTTCCACATTAGATGTATAAGAAAGTCTCCTGAATCCTTCTGTAGCATGTATTTCTTTTGCAGACACAATTTCTTTTGCAGGACACAATTTGGGAGGCTTGCTGTCAGAAGCAGGGCCCGCTAGCTGCCCCGCCTCCTCCCCAATTTCCACCCGTTACAACACCTAGCTGTGTTCTCCATCTGGCAGTCAGAATCAATAGCTCAGCAACAACACCTTCCCTGACTACTTTTCTGTACTAGTTCCTTGTTGAAAGCAACAAACACAGGATTCAATTGGAACCAACTCCTTAAGGATATTATGATGGGAATGGTTTCTAAGGGAGACTGTCAGAGAGTGTTATAGCCCAAGCTGGCTTCTTCAGGTACTATAGAGATTTTTATTAACATGTAATAGTCTCAAATTTCACTCTTCCCGGCACTATGATCTAAGGAAAAAAAAAAAAAGGAACAGAGATCATGGTCTGTATGTCAGGATGTTTTCTATTTTGGTCGAGGATTTCTACAACTTTTCAGAGATAAATACAAGTAGAAAGTCCCAGGTAGAGTCCAGGTAGAGTCAACACTAGGGTTTCATCTTAAAAGAGGAGAGGTAGCAATGTTAAATTTGTAACGCAATGGTCATGATATAAAACACTTAAACACTTTGCTGCTTTCCAAGTATTTCAGCTTTTTCTTTTATTCCCAGAAATCTGGCATATACATAACACTTCATTTATTATCTTCTTTTTTATAGAAAATAGTTTTTACAAATCTCCTCATGAGTTTGAAGAAGGCAGGGAACCTAAATGCCACAGAATAACCTTGACAACTTTCAGCCCTCTCTAGATAGAAAGACTCAGCAGGTAAACTTGACTTTATAATAGATAATATATAGCTAACCAATATTAATCCTTTCTGTTCTTTCAATTTGACAGAAGGGGTGATATCAGTCTTATCTGACTGCATGTCTTCTTAGAGGATACAGGGAGAACATGTGCAGAGATCAGGAGAAGATAACTAGAACTAAGAGGGAACTAATTTCT
The DNA here is from genome assembly GCA_004025085.1 of Thryonomys swinderianus. Classification (NCBI taxonomy): domain Eukaryota; kingdom Metazoa; phylum Chordata; class Mammalia; order Rodentia; family Thryonomyidae; genus Thryonomys; species Thryonomys swinderianus. Next base: position 39,079 of record PVIC010005402.1, read on the forward strand.
GCCCACATAAGAATTGAATCAATGGAGGACACACCAGGACAAACCAGTGAACTACCCTTCATATGTAAATCACTTTGAGTTTAGATTCTATCATTTATAACCAAAAGGTCAATAAGGCTACCATGTTTTTTAACGAATTCTATGTGCAGAAGTACTTGTGATTTTGCAGAATTGCTTTATCACACTATTAATTTAGTGTTTCTACCAGATTCTTATGAAGATAATTAAAAGAAAGCCCTATTGCATTTTTACCCTGCACACTCCAGACCTTCCTTAATTTGTGTTTGTCCATAAGATAAATACACAAATCTGAGAAAATAAAAGAGGGTGGAGGGAAGGAAGAAAAATGGAAATGTGCTGTGTACATGTACCAATTCCCTATAGTGACTGTAATCATTATACAATGCAAACGTGTATTAGTAAAAGTAAAAAATAACCCACACAGAATAAAAGCAAAATAAACAACTGTTACTCCACAAACGGGGGAGAGGGAACCAACAAACAAAGAACAAGAAAAAGAAAGAAAAGCAATCACCAGTCTAGAATGTCTGGGAAAGTAAATTTTTTAAAATTCTACGATAAAATCTATCTGATGTATTTGGTGCTCCCCACATATAAGGCTTGCCTTTAATCACTAACACATAGGTGGAATACTCTAAAGCAATATCTGGAGTCTTGGGAAAGAAATTTGACTTCTGACTTGCTTTAGATAGCTGCAAATTTTAGCGAATCACTTCTCCTTTCTTGCTCTTATGAAATGAGAGTAAGTGCATCAACCAGTTCACTTGAAAATAATAAGAACCCTCACGATGAACTACTATCCATGCAGGGAAGTTCCCGCAGCAACTCAGGCACCAAGCAAAGGCGTAAGCTCTGTACACCTGGAACCCCTCTTGCTACTCACTGTGCAGAGAAGAAAACACTGTCAGATTGTGAAGAGCCAGAGAATTAGTGCAGATTGTCAGAGAGCTCTTCAGAGTCCTCTCTATATTTGTTTTTGTAATCACATACTCAATTGAACCATGGCCTTTATTTTCAATCCTCATTCTCGCAATAGAGTCTCTGTTCTGTGAACCAACAGAAGTTGTCAAAAATGGTATTTTCTCTCCAAACAATGGGTTAAGCGTCTGGATTGAATACAAAGGGAGAGAGGAAAGATGCTGCTGCTGCTGCTGCTGCTGCTGCTGCTGCTGCTGCTGCTGCTGCTGCTGCTGCTGCTGCTGCTGCTGCTGCTACTGGCTGCCATCTACCTATCACACAAGGGACAACTCTTCTTTGGTGTCCATCTGCCATGCCTCTCTGCCTTAGAGCCAGCCAACTTTGTACTGAAACATGTACCAAGAACCAAAATAACTTTAAGTGAAAAAAAAAGTTTTGTTTTATTTTTTGTTTGTTTAGGGTTTTCTTGAGACATGGTCCTCTTATTTTGCTCACGCTGGCCTTCGATTCCTGGCCTCAAGAAATTCTTGTGTCTCAGCCTCTTGAGTAATTGGAACTATAGATCCCACTGTCATGAATGACTTCAAATGCTGTTTTCTAAAATCTAATTTCAGATACTCTGACTATGAACCTGGGGATCAATCCCATAAGCCTGAACTTCTTTTACAGCTAGCCCTGACATATAAAATGAATTCACCAAGAATTTACTTGCGGAAACACTCAGTCTAGCTGAGGTATCTGAAAAAAATAAAAAAAAAATAATTTTTTTCTCTTGAATTATAATTAGCCCATTTGGTCAAATGCTTACATTTTAAATTAAAACATTCTGCCCCTATGTACTACAAAGGTCTCTCAGAAGAAACTTCTGTGAAAAACTTTTGGGGAAAATCTCCATATCCAGTACACTTTATCTGTGGTATTCTATTAAGTAAGTTTTCACTATAATTTGGTAAATGCAAAGAGTAATATTGCCAAGCCATTTGTCTGGCTAATGTTAGAATAAGGAAAGGTGAATAAAAATGTGTATCTCATTTTCCTGATTAATACTGTAATTTAAAAGCACAAATTCCTGCAGAGCATCTTGTACCCTTAAGGAACTGGGCACACAGGTGATAAATTAATAAACTACAAAGCAATAAGCTTCCTGAATGAATGAGTGCTTATGTGGTTTAGGGCTCCAAGCAGTGTTTATAAATACTCACATTTTCTCCCAAATAGGTGAAGGACACTGCTTCTTTACTGAATTTCCAGGGAGTAGCCACATGGTTACCCTGCAAGTAAGTGATGCTGTGGTCATGTTTATGCAGAATGAAAAAGTTTTCCATCCAAATGTTCGTTAAGAGTTTCATTAACTCTTCAGAGGTAATGTAGAAGCTAGGGTGGCAAGATGAATATTTTAGTATTATCTTGCTCCCATTTTTCAAGTTCTCAAACCATGATCTCCAGTTTAAGCTCCACTGGTGAGACAAATAACCTTGGAAGTACAGTGTTGGTGCCTCATACCTTGGTGAGTCCTCAACATTCAGTGATGGGACCACAGATACCATAGTGAACTAAAGGCAGAGTTAGGTTGAAGCCAGAATTTCCTTCCTCTTTAGTCAGTGTGTCCACTATTGAACATGACCTGAGACAAGGGAAAGATGAGCAACTATTTCTTAGAGACCAAACGTGGGACTAAAACTGGTCACTGTATTTGAAAACTCCACATGCATGGAGACAACCAACTGCAGGTACAAAACAGACTCAGGGAAGGGAACTGTCCCATGAAAACATAGCAAAACAACACAGCATTCACACTGTATTAGGTATTATACATGATCTAGATATAAAGTATACAGGAGGACATACTTAGGTTATGTGCAAATACTCCACTATTTGATTACTCTCAGAATATGGTTTCTGATGGGGCAGGGAAAGGTACTAGGACCAGTGCCCCATGAATACCAGAGGACCACTGTTTTTGGTTTTCTGCTTTCATAAATAGCTTAGATTAGCTGATTAGGTTGACATTATTGTGACTTATGATAGCACTAACTGTATTTTTAAGGTATCAGAGTGTTAGTTTTCTCATGGATCAGGGAGAAGGATGTTGATTTTCATTTGCATAAAATGGTAAAGTACATTTTCCTTTCCTAAAGTAACTTTCCTAAAGTTAGCTACTGAAAGAAGATTGTGAGGCCTTCCTCAGATGCCCAGAAGCTAGTGATACATGCAGACTTACAATCCCTAGTACTGTGCTCTTTATATTCTCACACAGCTGATTCTGAAACAATAGGCTTGTCATCTGGGAACCTATGTGACAAGGGTCCCTACAAGCTAGAACATGAATGCATCTATGAAGCTTCAGATGGCAATGCATCAGGAATCAGTCCGCTTTTCTATATTATTCAAAAGTGTCAAAGTCACAAATGTGCAGATCTAGTGGAAAACTACCATAATATGTAAACAGAGGCATTATTGGCTTCTCTGGAAAGTCTTAATGGTTAAAGGAGGCCAGCTAATTAAGACATTGTTGGATTTGAGTTTCTCCTTTCTTATTTGTTGCTAAGAATCAGCCAACCAATCTCAGCTTTCTATAAAGCAGTTGCACTTTTCTGAATTCAGCATCCCTAGACAATTTGAACTATAATTAGATGATCATAACTTCTACCTTACTTGGAAACCCTAGGCTTTAGCCTCACAACAAGATTTTCTTTGAACACTTATCACATCTATTCTTAAGGCACTTGTGAGAATTACTGATCTTCTTGTTCTAATATGACATAAAAACTACAAACAGGGGGAAAAGTATCCCTTTATTTTCTTCTGCCCTAAATCACCAGTTGTTAAAAGAGAAAAACTGCGTTTTGTCCCAACCTAGTAATAGCGGTCAAGAGGTTATGACAGTGCTTTCAAAATGGAAAATAACATTGGATTTAGAATTATAGACAACGTTGGCTGATGGAAGAAAATATCGCCACCCACACACATCGCTCTCCTTTCAATGAAGCCTCAGGTGTGGAGCACTCAGAGTTTAAGCAACAGCCAAAGTAAAACTAGAACTTTCTAGGAAAATCAACAGGAAGTAAAGGCAAAATGACCAAAAAAAAAAATTGGTAAAAATGGGCATGAATGTGGATAAAAGAGTTACATATTCTAACTTCTTTGGAAGTTTCCCTGACAACTATGAATGTCATTGTTTTCCACGTCATTGTGCAAGATTTAATGCACATGTGCTTAGCTATTACTTTAAGACAAAGACATACTGGTTGGATTGTTTTTTGTTTTTTTGTTTTTTTGTATTATTGACTACCCTACCTTTTGTGAAATCTAAGTACTTAGAAAACTGGTAGCAAAATCTCTTAGGAGGTATTTTGGAAGTCATTGATTAATATTTGCTGCCATGTAGTCAATGCTAATGATTTATCATGCTCACTTTCTAAATCAGCCCTCAAGTAGACACATGAACTCCAGAAGGCCTTCTGGGTACTATTTGATGGGTAACTGGACTTTGCTGAAGCACAAGGCTTCTCGTGGGAAATAAGTTAATTTCTTTACAGAAAGACTGGGGTTCTGTTTTTTATCGTTTCAGCGAGTCTTGCTATTTGTTAAGCACTGTCTAACTGTTTTATTTTGGTCATGGTTTCAGACTAGGTAATATTTTCTGATCTAAGATGGACTAAATATATATGGGTAAAAAAAGTAAGCATCATGTATTAGGTGAGTGACCTTGAGTAAGTCAATCATTACCCCTAAGCCTCACTTTTTTGGTTAGTTAGTATGTCAGATATTACAACCTCTTAATATTCCTGAGAACATAAACTGAGATTCAGCAAGGAAGCTGTCAGCATAGGAATAACAGAAAGTTTCAATAAATGTTAGCCATTTCATATGAGTTGAATCATTATCATGAGGTCAATGTTCTACAACAGGAAAGCTTGAGTATAAAAATAATCTTATCAAAACTGATCATTAATAACTGCCTACACAGTGACTCTCAGCTTTGGGCTACATGATGGAAACACCCAGGTTGCTTAAAGCAGCCCAGTGTTGACTCTCCGGCAAGGCAAATGGATTTCAATACCCTCCAAATGAGATCTAGAAGTCAATAGTTTTGAAAGTGCACCAGGGAATAATTCCATGGGCAGAAGAGGCTGACAATGGAGAGTTTTAAAAGGTTGGAAATCAAGCACCTCAAACAAAAGCTGACTGTGGAAGTTTATTTTTTCACATCTTCAAGCCCTTTTTTTTTTTTTTTTTTGAGAGGGTCTCGCTTTGTAGTTCAGGCTGGCCCTGAGCTCACTATGTAGCCCAGGCAAGCCTTGAACTCAGCAATCCTGCCTCTGCCTCCCAAGTGCTGGGATTACAGGCATCAGCCACCACGCCCGGCTTCAAGCCTTTTTTGAATGTTTCCATAGAAGGCAGCTAGAGGTGGTAAAAACTTTATCCAGAAAAGTCAGCAAGCAATAGACATTTTAAAGAATGTTTTCTTTCCTCATTGAAGTCTTCTATCAGTACATGATAGCATAGTAAGCTAAAAAAATATTTAATGAACTGAGGATTTCTTGAAAAAATCTAAATTTCAAGCTTGATATTTTCAAAACTAGCCTCTTTTAAGCTCAGTATCACAATTATTGCTCCCCGTGTTTTAAATCATTTTTGACAACGCTAACAGTTTTTTAAATTTCTCATTAAAAACTCATTTGTAGTCACAGAATATATTTCATCTAACTGAATTAGAACAGTGTAAGGTTACCAATATTTTGCAGGTGTTTCTAATATCTCTGTTAAAAACATCAAATACATCTCATACCATTAGTTATATAAGAAATATTGAAACTTAAAATAATCATACAAGAGATGACAAGAGAATTCCTGACATGTATATCATATTCCTTAATCCAGCATGACATTTTAGAAAATGTAACTCTCAGGAGCTACATAATATTGTAGAAAATCAATATGTAATTTGGAAGTGATAAGTATACAAAAGATTGAGATTAAAAAGAGAAAATATTGGCCCTACACCTTTCATAGCCTATGTACCTGTTTAAAAGATAAACAGAAACTCATACAGATACATTCTGCATGACAAAGTGGGTTTATTCTGAACCCTGCATTGTCTTCCTTACACTGATGCAGGTTGGCACGCCAGGCTCTCAAAAGTTTCCTCTGGATTTTTCCACATTTCATTACTGTAAATACATTAACTTAATGAAGTATTTAGATAATCCCAGAATCATCTCATAAGAAAGTCATAAGGTGTTTATTGTGAAAATTACCACCAATATCACCAGATTAGCCCTGAACACTGGCAGGTTACTGAGATGTACATGTTGTGTTTCTTCAGACATACATTTTGATCTGTTATTCAAGAGTGACCTTACAATCAGGTACTGATTTTATTTCTGAGAGACCTGGGTTAATTTGCACAAGACTAATATGGAGTGAACAGGCAATCACTAGAAGAACTTCTCTTACTTAGAGTCAAACAGGAAAACACTTGGAGGCCAATAGGTGGCAAGAACACCATTTGCATCAGTCCACCTCCACATTACCTTTAATCAAACAAGGGAGGACGAGGGGAGGAGTACAGAGAGAAGAAAAGAAACTTACACTTTTAAAAGTGTATTAAGAGTCCAATGGGACTAGGAATATACCCAAAGGAATTTTAAAATCACATTGGAAAGACAAAATGTATACCCTTTTTCATAGCAGCTCAGTTTGTGATAGCCCAATCTTGGAAACAACCCAAATGTCCATTAACTGGAGACTGGATAAAGAAGATGTGGTTTCTTTTAAAAGTGGAGTACTATTTGCCATAAAGAATGACAAGACTGATTCATTTATGTGCAAATGGATACACCTGGAGGACACACTATTAAGTGAAATAACTAAATCACAGATATACAAATACCGGATCTTTTCTTTGATATGAGCAACTATAGTTATAAAGGAGCTCTAGAATGTATGATAATTTTTGTAGGAAGGGAATATCTAAAAAGAATTTGATGTGGGAACGTAATGAGGGGATGGAATATGATTCAGAAAAAAAATAAAAGAATATGTATATAGGGGGAGGGGAGGGTGGGGGTGGGTAGGGATGTGAATAAAAATGAGAATTGACCTGTGTCACACACTGGTACAAATTCCCCAGTGTTGTGTGTGATTGTAAGCTGTGTATATACTGTACCAAAAAACAATTCAATTAAAAAAATGTATGAAGAATTTTACTGTTAGGTCTGAGATATCAAATCCCTAATCATATACCTTCAATATTTATTTCCTCCAGAAAATATACTTCTGGAATTTAATAATTTCGACTAAGTAAAAGTAGCCTATCAAAACTGAGAGTTTGCTCCTCGGTAGTTATTTCAAGTGTCCCCACTCACTGTGCCCACAGTACTGCAGCTATTATGCCCACAAACTTACCCCTTTCCAAGGAAGGCTAAGCCTGGCAATCTCTTCAAATCAGCTGTGGAAAATCCTACAGCCTACCAGTTTCTAAGACACAGTTGATATTCTTCCCATAGGACATTTTCTCTCTGAGGTAGGTTTAATACACTGAGCTTTTTTTAAAAAAACTGAATTCTTTATTAATACATTTTATATAAACATTGGGATCACACTCAACACTGAGAATTTGTATTGGTATATGATACTACTTAAGTCTCATTCTTTCCCATTCCCCCACTGAGCTTTTCTTGATGAACAGGTTCTTCTGTTTTTTTGGTTTTTGTTTTTTGTTTTTTTAGGCTGGAACTCAATATCCAAAATTTATGAGTCAGCAGAGAAAAGTGGTAAAGTATAGGATCAAACATTTTATATTAAAGGAAATCCTCAGTGCTTATAAAGCCAATATACTTGAAAAGGGAGTATTTATAAATAATGCAGAATGAAGGCGAAAATTCCCAAAAAGTCATTAAAACAGTTTTTTTAATAGGGCAGAAATTCCATAATTTGAACCACAGATAAATGATAGAACAAGATGAGAAGTGAAAGCCAAAAGGTTCTGAACAACTTTAAGAGTTTAAAATTTCCAACATGCTTTTTGAACTGTTTTTATAGGTCAGGCACAGTAAAGACTGAATAAGGACCTGAAGATTAGATCATGAAGTACCTGAAATATTACTCAGAGATGACAGAAAGCTGCAATCCTGTATTGCTGCATCATTATCAAGCAGTCGTTTAAATATTAGTTCAAATCTGTCCTGCTTGTTCATATGGGTTATAGATCCTGTGATGTCAAAGACTGTACTGTGAACCACATTCTCCACAATTCTGAATTTAAACAAATGAATACAACATTCGCTATTTTATTAGTGTCCAATATTTGTGCACAAAATTCATAGCATCTTCCTGAGTGAGGGAGGCGAGCAAGGCTAGTATTATTCCTTGACAAGTGAAGTTCAAAGAAAAAAAGCGGAAGACAGATACCGACTGCCTGAAGTGTAGGAGCTCATATGAATATCCCGTAGCTATGCTTTTATTTACGTTTGTATACGAGTATCCTTAAGCACATTTTCCTTGTCTTGCTCATACCAACAACACTGTAAGCCTGCCACTGACATTATCTTTTGCAAAACAAAGAGTATGACTCTCACTCTGAGGATCTCCCCTGCCCCAGTTGGTGGAGCTGGCACTTGAACTCAGCATGTCTGACTCTTATTCCTATGTTCATGCCACTCTACCGTGTTCCTTCCCTGCGCCTGTCACGTCCCACAGCTCTTTTCTTAGATCAGTCTCCTCTCTCTCCCTGCAAAGCAGAAGCGGTTCCACTGCCAAATTAATTTCCCTTGACATGCCCTAAGCAGACACTGCTAATTACGCTGACTTATTTATGGCTATAAATGGAAAGGATTTTGCTACTGAGTATAGACTGAAGACCTACAAATACTTGGGCTTAGACCCCAGACCCCAAAGCCTAATGTTTAGCTTTTAAGTGGACACCTGGCATGCATATGTGCTCTTCATGGGGAACTTAGACGATAACTGCAACTCTCATTGAAAAATGGGTGATTATACCACCCAGCCAACAGATTCTTACAGAATATCTAATATTTGTTTCTCAGGAAGCTAACTAACTCATACGTTTCCCCTTTCTCATAAAGCAAGAAATGAATTACTTTTGCTGGCATTGCAACATATCTGAAAAGTCTCTTTTGGAAGGGACATAGGAGTGACTGTAATATGAATTTCTAATTTCAGCAACATCAAATTTCCTGCTTATCAAAGACATTTAAGAAGTGAATCAGTAAGTCTCATGGATTCTACCACCTCCTGTCTTGTCTCATTTTAATTAACTACCAGCTCTTTCATCTGCATTTTACTCCTTGAATGCACACTGTTCGACATATTGTAGCTGCTCACACTTTGATAAGGTACATGATTGGAACACACTATCACACACACTCCATTTCACTTCCTAAATGACCTGTTAGCAGTATGTGCATTTCTCCATCTCAGTGGTGTCTTAGTTATTTTTTTCTTCTTCCGGACACAAAATAATCCAAAGTGAAGAGAGGCCCACAGTGTATAGAGGTTTCAGTCCATAGTTGGCTGGCTCCAAGGGAGCGTGGTGTGATGGGAAGGCATCAGAGGAGAAACCGTGTATGGTGGGCAGAAAGGAGCAAAGCAACTGGGAAGCTTAGCAGCTTCTTTCTACCCTTTTATATTGTATCCAGGCAACCAGGATTAGGCATTAGCAAACCCATCAGTGGGCTGCTTCAGTAATCACACCTCCTTTATCCAGAATCCCACACTCTAGACTCAGTTATCTCTGAAAATGCTCCACCTATGACTGCATGAGGCTTTGAGGGGACATTCAGTTACGAAGTGTAACACGTGACTACAGATTCTGACACAGAACAGGCAAAGTTTTATCAACTAACTAATGTAAAAGTAATTCAGAAGTAACCTTTTGTAACAAATTTTAAAGTAACAACCAGCCTACTTAAATGAAATAGATCAACTCATCCTCTCAAGCTTACAAATTATTTAGAGATACAAACTAAACAGAATCATAAATAAACTTTAGCAAAAGCTAAGGTAAAAATAACCTATGAATTAAATGTAAATAGATTCTCATGTGTTTTAAAACTATAAACATACCATAGGAAGATACATTTTGTATTCAGTACCATGTCTGGTCTTTCATCGCAAATGAGAAAACAGGAGAGTCTGACACCTAAAATACGTAAACAATTGAGATAAAAGTTATAAAACTGAAAGAGTCCAGAAAACTAGTGTCATGTGTACTTCATCCAAAAAATGCAATCCTTAACTGTATCTCCACTGTACTTGCTGACAAAGGGAAAGACTTTACCCCACAGCCTTCCAACTAGGAACTGCATTAATATCCAGGCACTTAAGCCCTGTAACTGGCCCTGCATTCTGTCAGGCAATGAAAAACCAAAGACTCATAGCTGGCCAGTCTTTGCCTACAGACTATTTCTACCTTTCCTTTCATCTCCTATGAATATATACTAGCACTGAGACTGACTTCTAAACTGACTTGTTTCTCTTTATATAGTCACACCATAAATATTCACTGTGCATATACTGCATATTGGTCCCAGTTGTAGGCACTTGTGATAAATAAGATACATTTGGTGGTTCTTGTCTTCATCAAGGAAAAGAGCCATTTCACCAAGTCTAGCGCTGGATGCCTGAAAAGACATAAATCTTAAAGAACAGTTTTCAGGCTACTGTTTTATGAGTTAAACTATTTTAGAAAGTAAAAGTTAGATCTCAAAACAAATAGATTCTAGTAAATGCCTTCTGAAAACATGTCTTATACTGTCACTCAAGACTGCTAGACATTAATTGACAAGATATGGCAGTTCAAGAGCACTCAGATTCAGAAGAAGGAAAAAGACCAAGTTATCATCTTAATAATATTAGTAATATTCTTAATTGAATACATTTGAATGGACAGTCAGTGCTTAAAATATCAACATATCATTGAAACTTTTCAGAAACCACATGTGATTCCCAGAATAACTCTACAACAGAGCTCACACCGATTATGGGGTCATTACACACCACTTGGAATTACAATGTAGGTGGGGCACGTGTGTGTAAAAGAAAAATTGAGTGGAGCTGTGGGAAAAGGGGTTGGATTTGTCTGTGTGAGACAACATCACAATAATCACAGTGAAAAGCTAACATTCAATAATTATATGAGTTGAGAAAAATCAAGTCTATATTTTTTTATTTAAAAAGAAAACCAGGGTAAGCTTGCCAAAATTTCTTCTGTGGAACACTGCAAGCTGAACTTGGAAGACAGGATATTCACAGCCCTATTTAGCTTTAGGATTTATTTCTGTTTCCATGGCAATCCTGCCACATAAAACTACATTACTCCTCCTGGTGAGAAGCCTTTCATTTGTCATGTAAGCTGTAACCCAAATAGTGCCTTTAACAGCTGAGTCCAGTCCTAAATGCACAGCAAACTGGCTAATATATTTATTTTAAATCAATAGTGTCACTACATTTTAATAACAATGGCATTCTTATTTGGCACTTTATTTGCTACATCAATTCTAAGTCTTTTTTTATTAGCTAGTACGGCCCTTTTGAGTACAACCACATGAGTGCTGCAGAAGTCAATAAAAGTAATAAATTAAATGTCCCAGTCAGTCATTTTTCCTTTGCGCAGCTCTACAAATCCCTGTGCAACCCCGACAGACTGAAAAACCTATGCTAATGTCCTCCACTGAAGCCATTGCTAAAAATAATAATAGAATGAATCACTATTAAAGTGGAGTGGGGCTGAAGAGCCACTGGAGCCTCCACTGTCATGAAAGAATATATTCATTAGGTTATTAACATTCTCTCAGATGCCTCTTCCTGTGAATACCCACACTTGCCCATTTTGTTCTGAACCCTTGTTGGGTGGTGGTTTGATTACTTGTGAATGATAAGTCAGAATCAAAGCTTTAGAGCTAAAGGAATATCATGGTGAGTAATACATTGGAATCACAGCTTTTGATCTCAAGTGGGCATAAGGTCAATATGTTCCAAAAAGGGAGAGAGAAGTGACTCATGAGTTTAGGTGGTTCATGTAAAGGCAAAACATCAGAGGTGGAAACGTAAAGGGGAGCCAGAATTTTGATAATTTTTCCAGACAACCTACAAGCACATGCAATTTCACTCTTGAGGGAAAAAAAAATGATACATCATTTTCCTAGAGATATTTTCCAGGATCATCAGTAAGCTCTGAAGTTGTAAACACATTGTTCTAATCAGTGGAAATGAACAATACATTAGCAAGAACTGCTTGAGTATTACTCAAACATAATGAATTTAATTATATAGAGTAACTGCATGTGTGAAATCCTAGAGTAATTGTGTTTATTAAATCCTAAAAGAGGTTGAATTTCCTGATTAAAAATTGATACTTGCAAAAAAATTTCATAACAAAATGACCGAATTGCATTGGTAGTGAGTATATATAATAGGCAAGAATTTACTTTGCTCCCCTTATGGGTCCCTGAAACTAAAAGACAGACATTCTCTCCAGATAGCTATTATGACAGCCAGAACCCCCCAGTGAAAGGAGATGTAGCCCTAATCAAATAACGACAGCAGTCTCAGTCAGATCCACAAGACTGATTTGAATGTCTTTATCTAATGTTAACTTTTTTTTCCTTGATTCCATGCTGAGTCAACTGGTTGCTCAGTTTACCTCTTCTAGAAGCTAGTAGGTGCCCAGACCCCCATGCCATCCAAGAAACATCCATATCACCTTGACTCCCTTTCTGTTTTCCCATTCACTTGGTACTGCTTTGGTTATTTACATATTGGGCAGCCTCAGTTATCAGTTTAATCCAATCAACACTATTTTAAAGGGCATCATTTGGGAGAGGATCTCTACAACAAAAGTCTAGCCAGCCCTCTAGTACATTTTATGATCTATTATCCATTTAATAAATTGGCATTCATCATCCTCAGCTGGGAATATTTACTGGACAAAACTGTGGTCAAGATACTGCTTTAGTAGGATGTACAATACTGAGAAAGAAGGAGAAAAATCTGCCTTTTATGGACATCTTTTTGAAGCAGATCTTAACAACTTTCTAGTATATCATACTGTCAGATTTTGCTGAGAAAGTATTGCTTCTCTTTTTTGATAATTTATATGGTAAAAACACAAAGTTTCCACATTGCAAAAAGGAAGAAAAGACAAGAAAGAAAATATTTTCATCTCAATTTGATCAAGAAATTATATTTGCAGGGTAGTTTTCATAGGAGCTTAACTTTACAGCTATTTATACAATGCAGAATTTATTCAGTTTATTTCTTTTTTATTGCTGAAACTAAAGATCAGTGTAACATCAGATATGTATCAGGTCTAGGATTTAGAGAGTCTTAAAGAAAGTTTTAATGTATCTAAAGACACAGACACAAAGTTTTTCATGGCTGTCAGATTGTACAGATGGGTAAAATTCAGTCTTTCAGTAAACCGTGGTACTGTAGGCCTATAATCTCAGCAGGAAGACTGCAAGTTAGAACCCAACTAGAGCACTTAAGAATTTTTTTAATTGAATTCTTTATTGGTAAATTTTATATACAGCCCCCAATCACTCAACATTGGGAAATCTGTACCAATACATGGCATGAGTTAATTCTCATTTTTACCCATATCCCTACCCACCCTACAGCCTCCCACTACTATAAACAAAGCTTTCTTTTTGTTTTAAAATCATATTTATTCTTTCCCCTCACTACTTTCCCCTACCACCTTCCTTTTGAATATCCCTATTTCACAAACTCTATCATATATTCTAGAGCTCATTTACAGCACCTAAGCATTTTAGTGACTTACTGAGACCCTGACTCTAAGTATAAAAATAAAATAAAATAATAAAATAAAAAATAAGATGAGTGAGGGCTGGGATTGTAGTTCAGTGCAAGGGCCAGGGATTCAATCTCTATGAAAAAACAAGGGGAACATGGCTACTTCTGAGGTTTTTTTGTTTTTTGATCTCGAACTGATAAGTTGTTTCTAAGCAGGAACATATTTGGAAACCATGCAGCCTTATCCAATCCTCCCACAAATTAAAATTAAAGACCACCAGGGCCAGAGGGTTAACTCAGTGGTTCTGGCGCCTGCCTCGCAAGTGCAAGGTCCTGAGTTCGATCCCCAGTAACCACATATAATGCTGGGCGTGGAAACACACCCACCAACAATCAACACCGCATACCACAATGCTGGACGTGGTGGCTCACGCCTGTAATCCCAGCACTCGGAAGGCAGAGACAAGAGGATTGCTGAGTTTGCGGAGGCTTGCCTGGGCTCCATAATGAGCTCAGGGCCAGCCTGAACTACAAAGCGAGACTCTGTCTCAAAAAGAAAAAAAAAATTAAAGACCACCAGAGGAGCACATTGTACATGCTTGACTACCATGAGTGATATGTAACTCACTACCTTCGGAATAACTGAGATCTGTTCAGATTATACAGTTTCTGTCTTACGGTTTCCCTCATACAAAAGAGGTTTAACTTACAGTATTTTTACAGCCATTAGTACTAACTGTCACTTCTTCTAGCAGTTCCTATTTCCAGCTGAAAACTGATCTCTTGGTAGACTCCTGGTCTTCCATGGAAATAGAAAGTATGTGCAGTCATAAAGCTATTAGATGTCGCAAGTTAACATTTTTTCCTTCATAACGATTACTTTTGGGTTAAGATATTAGTTTGTTGCCGGGAGTGGTGGCTCACGCTTGTAATCCCAGCACTCGGGAGGCAGAGACAGGAGGATTGCTGAGTTCGAGGCTTGCCTGAGCTACATAGTGAGCTCACGGCCAGCCTGAACTACAAAGCGAGACCCTGTCTCAAAAAAAAAAAAAAAAAGATATTAGTTTGACTAATTAGGAGACTTACTGTATTACCATTTGTTTACGTCAAGAAACATTATCACTTACTGTGTCACTGTGATATCTACATCAAGAAAGACTATCTCTCCCTCATCCATAAATTCACAGCACTGGCAGCAAAGTCTTCCACTCATCTATCCATCATTTCTATATCCATTCATCATCTATCCACCCATCTATTACTTCATTCAATATTTATTGAGTACTTGCTGTTGCAGCCTGCACTTAACAAGTACTAAAGTCTTATTTGGTCCTTCTCTAGCAAAATTTAAAATATTTAGAATATAAAATGAGCAACTGACTAGAGTCTTAGAAAGGATAGGCTCATTGTTAGGGCAAGACACATTTTAATAGAGGGATATAAAAAAAGGCTCTTAAATAAAATTTGTGCGAAAAGTGGTAGAACATTAGTGCAGATTGGGGCAGCCCACTATATGGTTTACTCTGAAGCACTGAAGGAGTGTCTCCTGTCTGCAAGATGCCAAGCTAGGCAATATTTTGAAGGGGACCAAAGGTAGAGAGTAATGGGATAATATCATTTTATATAAAACTTTAGAGTTCCCCAAAATGTTCTATAATATGTAACAAAAGAATAATAATTATAAATAAACTTTACTCAGTGAGTTAGAAACAGTGATTACATCTTGGTAAATGCCACCATTTCATTTTATTCTTCTTATACTTATAGGTTACAGCAACCAATAGTATTATTGCAGCATTCTAGACATTAGAAAACTAGAATTCCCAAAGAAGTTAAATGATACTGTTAAGACTGTATCTTGGAATTCATTCAGATTTCTTATTGCAAGATAATTTTTTCTTTTACTTTAAAATATCTGTTACTATGAAATCAAACCAAATGAGAATTAACTAAAAAATATGTTCTGGCCACCAAACCCAAGAATGGATTGAAAAAATAATTAAGATGTATTATATATATGTATAAACTCTCTAAGATGAATGCAATCATTATGAACTGCAAATATATTAGTAAAATTTTTTAAAAGAAAGAAGAGAGGAAGTAAGTAAAGGAGAGACCAAAAAAAGGAAAGAAAAGAGAAAGAAAGATATTTGGTACTGTTTTCAAAATTCTCTTTTATGAGTACTTTTTCTTACTTATTAAGACAATGTTGAAAAGTGTTCTTATTCCCCTGGGTTCTTTTTTTTTTGGGTTTTTTTTTTTTTTGGTACCAAGTATCAAACTCAGGACCTTGTGCTTGTGAGGCATGTTCCAGAACCCTTTATGTTCTAAGAGTTTTATAAATGAGTTCTATAATTAGATATGTCTGATAATAATAAAGATATGGCATCACAATGACATCCTGACATCTGAGATGCTCTTGTCTCTAATTGTCCTAGTGGTATTCCTGCACTTCTCAATAATATTTAACTTGGGCAGTGAAAGGTATCTAACATCAGCAGTTTTCTTCATAAAAGCAAAATATCCAAATATGCGATGGCTAAAGCACATAAAAGACTTGATTCCACAAAAATATTGAGCATCTGCTGCTGATAAGAACTCAACAAGTGGTGCAAATTTCCTGAATGTTCAGTTCATTAAACATTATATATTTGTACTTTTCAAGTTGGAAGGCTTAAGAAAAAATATTGCAAAAGTATTTAGCATGTTGGCTAGATTCATAATTTAATAGTATTATTTTGTGCCATCCTCTGGGAGCTAATTTAATAAAAATGCACACTTCATAAGAAATCTCCAAGGATAAGTAAATATCAGCAAATGTATTCTTCTTTATTACAAGAAAATTGTCTATTTTCTTGTAGTGGAAATGGTCATCTCTGAGTTCGAATTCATGATTAAAATAGAAACAGCTCTGCAATAAAAAAAAATTTCAATAATGGAGTCACATGACTTTATCCAGAGAGGGACACTAGCTGCTGCTGGAGGACATTCCTCAATCCAGTTCTACAAACACTAACTGAACAAGTACCTAGCACCAGGTTCACAGCTGGAAATACTAGCTCTGGAGTGCAATTCTTCACAAAGCACATAACACAGATCCTCCCATGAAAGAAGAATAAACTATTTGACTTACCTGGAAGACACATAATCTGACTAATTTAACATTTCATTAAATTTACTCCTCTTGGGCCAGAGGAAAAAAAGACACATGGGAAGCATGATTCTAAAGTAAATATTGATAATGAGGATTTAAAGGCAGAGGAACATGTGGTGCGCTGCAGACCTACTTATATTCTGATGTAGTTAGAACCAAAGGGGATACAGAGAGGTGGATGGTAAAAGAGGAGTCTGGAGATGCATAGTGAGGCTGAACTATTTAGCACTTTACATACATGATTTAAGGCATATGCTGTTCCTCCAGGAAGCTTTAAATTATGTTACAAAGGGGAAAATGCATCTCCTGACCAAGAGCAAGGTCTAGAAATAATATTCATGTTATATGATCGTAGTAACCGGCTGAAGAACCAGGCATACCATTTATTATTTTTAAAAAATTAGCTGACTAAATTCTTTATCCATTCATGACCAAAATACTTGGAAACATAGCAAGAAGGAATCATCCTGACCTAGAGGAAGAACACATACCAACATCTTATTTCAAAATATACTCAGTGATGAAAGACTAAATGGTTTTTCTTCAACTTCAAAAATACAACTAGCAACTTCTCTCATAATTGTTATTCATCATAGTCCTGAATGTTCTGGCTTGTAAAAGGGAGGGGAATAAAACAGAAATAAAAGTCATAGAGATAAGAAAGAAGAAATTAATTTATGTTAATGATAAGAAGGTAAAAATCTCAAATGCTCCACAAAAAGTCTAACCTGGAAAGAATAAAGAAATACAGTAAGAATATAAGAACAAGAGATAAACAAAAATCAAGTATATTTTTATACACTAGGACAAACACAAGGATCCATTAATTTGAAATATAACAATACCATTTACAAACATCCCAAACTGAAATTCTTAGGTGTGCATATAAGAAAACATCCATGAGCACACATGCTGAAACCACAAAATACTGCTGAAAAAAGTCACATGAGTCTTAAATAAGTGGACAGACATACTGCGTTCATGGGTTGGGAATGTCAGCCTTGAAGAAGAGATATAAAATATATCATCAGGTATTATTTGCAGGAATATAAAAGAGTATAAATCTTTTGGAGAAAGTTTAGTAACTTATTTAAAGAAAACTAACCATACAATTATGATATGACATAGCAGTGGGGCTCTTGGGATTTTATTCCAGAAAACTGAAGACTTCGCTCACAAAAAACCCAGCTCTGAACACATACACGATAGCAGCCTTATTTATAATCGTCTTAAATCTGGAAATGATCCCAATGTTCTTCTGAAGAAAATGATGAATAGCTTGAGCTTACACTCCTGCCATACAATGCTATTTTTCAATACAGAAGAAAAAACTAGGATCAAGATGTGTGATGTACTGGTACAAATTCTTAATGTCAAACGCGATCAGAATGTACACATAAAATGTATCAATAAAATCAATTTAGAAGAGAATGTGTGCACTGAACTGTAAGATTTTTCTGAGAATTATAAAGAAATTATAAATTATAAAGCCAATTCAAAAGATAGACTGTGGTTTACCTCCATTTTTACAACATTCTTGAGATGATCAAATAAAGAGAAATGGAAAATAGAATAGTATATGGCAGGGTTAGCGAGCAAGGAACAGGAAGAAAGAGGCATGTACAGGTCTAACAGAACAGCATGCAGAATCCTTGTATGAACAAACATTATATATCTCGATTCTATCAAGTAAACTGTGTATGCTGGTAGACAGCCAACTCTGGAAGATGCTGCTTCATGGAGGAACTGAGCAAATGATACAGAGCATAATTTGGGGTTTTTACTGTATAAAACATATGAATCTACATTAATCTTAAAGTTTAATTTACAAAACTGATCAAGACCAGCTTTCAAAGAAGGCGCTACCTTCACTATTCCTTGCCTCGTACTTGCTTTCTAAAACCTACAGTGGAAGGGGTCCTCACTATGCTGCCCAGGCTGGTCTCGAACTCTTAAACTCAGACAGTCCCCCTGCTTCAGCTTCTCTGGTAGTTGGAACTACACATTTGCAGTACCATGCCTGGTTTAAATCAGCTTCCTACATTTTCTTCCTTGTCTTGTCAATGCTATGAAATATCTATGAGAGTTATT